>PVJS01002174.1:0-87390 GCA_004027185.1 Glis glis
GAGGCGGGGGGGAGGTGGGGGGGAGGGACACCAAGAGCTGTGTGCATGTATGTTAACACCAAACTGATACTCATTGTGATGTGAGACTACAATGCACCAATAAAAACATGAAAAAAAAAATGTTTGATGTTGTAAATGAAAAGCCATGTCAGGAATCAGCTTCCATTTAACATAGCAAGTAACCCATTTTTACAAATAATCATCCATTGCATAGATAATAAAATTCAAATTCCCTAGCCGGCTTTTGCCTTGACCTACCACTTCACAGCCCACCTCTCCCCAACTTGACGTTCTCATTGTTTTACGATTTAAGTCATAAGCTTGGGTTCAGTATGGTGGTGTGATATCAAACCCACGTGAGCTAGGCCTGCAGTTACTTTTGCTTGTCCGCTCAGAGCCCAGGTTATGGGGAGAAGTTTCCTTGCCATCTTTCTCTGCTTCTGGGTGGATTATTCTATCCCTTTTCACTGAGAGGACAATCCTTTGAGGGCCAAGTGAGGATGAAATCTACCCTTGTTCCCCTGTTTGAGTTATGCCTGAAGACCTTTCCTCCTTGGGGACTTCTTCCACCTGAGGGATCATGCAACATATCATTTACCTTTTGTGCCAAAAGAAGACTTTCATTAAGTAAGGAGAAAAAAAAATTTCTGTCATGAAAATAAAAATTATGTGTGAGACCTCAAAGAATATGTAATTAAAATTTTCTGTTACTGATGCATTCACTAAAAATCACATATCTTTTGAAAGTGCCTAACAATATTATTGTAAAAATTTCTTTTCACCAGCTGGGCATCTAGGTTTTTCAAAAGGTATTGCTACTACTATCACAGCTTAAGTACAGAATCTTGTTTTGTGTTTTTTGTTTGTTTGTTTGTTTTTTGTGGTTCTGGATATAGATCCCAGGGGTCAAACTACCTCCAAACTACACCCCAGCCCCATTTTATTTTTTATTTGGAAATAGGATCTCACTAAATTGCTGAAGCTGGCTTTGAACCTGAGATCCTCCTGTCTCAGCCTCCTAAGTACTGGGATTATAGGCATGAGCCACCACACTCAGTTTAAGTACAGAATCTGATAATATGACTTGAGTTTTGATGATTTCGTCAGGCCCAAATCTAATAAGGGATGGCTGAGTTCTGATCGCTTGAATTTGCTTAGGGTATATTTAGTCTCAAAGTGAATCATTGATGCATATTTTCTCATGGCAATGGCAGGAAATGATGTTGGTATATCTCACCATAAATATAATATTTATTTTTCTACTCTAAGTAAATATATGAAAGTATATCCCTCAAATGACTAAAATATATGCACATCTATGTTCTATCATCAATGTAAATTTATTTCAAAGAATAAAGTGAAGCACAGAGGAAGATATTAGGGTTGGCCAGTAAGGAGTTTATTGTGGACCAGGGAAGGCTTTGCCAGGAGACAACCGAGGTAAGTACTTTGTTCAAATTATGGCAAAACCATATCTGCTTTCCTTAGCTTTTACAACACATGCATTTTCTTTTCTTTTTTTTTTTTTTTGGTACTGGTGGTTGAACCCAGAGGCATTCTACCTCCAGCCCTATTTTATTATTTATTTTTAAACTGGGTCTCCCTAAGTTGCTGAGGGATCTTGCTAGGTTACTGAGGCTAGTACTGAACTCATGATCCTCCTGTCGCAGCCTCCCAAGTACTAGGATTACAGGCACGTGCCACCATGGCTGGACACCTGAATTTTCAATGAAGTCCCTCCTACCTAACTGCCCTCCACTCACATTACTCCATGTGAGTTGTTCTTCCTCTATAATTCTACAAGAAACTTGATTCAGAAGAATCCACACAGGAGATATTCAATAAATATTGTTGGTACAAAACTAAAGGTTTCTTATAACAATCTCCATTTAACAATTTACAGAAATACTTAATGCTCTCTAATCCCTTGCTTAGTAAAAAGGGCCAATATCCAAGACAGGCTGAAACTCAGTAGAAATGTATGTTTACCAAGAGCCAGGATTATTTACAAATGTTTATCCTACTTGCAATAGTTATTGTAATTGTGCAATAAAAATTAAGTATTTTACAAGCCATACAAATGCCAAAAGAAAGAAAAGTGATCCTTGTGAAAAAAATATATTTCCTTCCTTTTGGAAAAAATTGTTAAAGGGAATGCACACATGATGTAATGATGTAGGTATGGATGCGACAACTTGAAAAGATGAGGGTGAAACAGTTATTGGAATCTTAAGAGATTTCACTCTCAGATTGCTTCACAATTGTCTTTATACCTGTGGACCTATTTAAAGAAATTATACCTAGCATTTCCATATGAGGCAATAGAGGTATATTTGATGAAGGCAAAATAATATGTCAAACTCCAACCTGCTAATCCTTTCAGAGAAAAAAGCCTTCACTCAAAGTCAAAAGATTAGCTTTTGTACTTAGGAAGCTGAGACAAGAGGATCACAGGTTCAAGACCAGCCTTGGCAATTTAGAGAGACTCTCAGCAACCTAGCAAGACCCTGTTTCAAAATAAAAAATAAAAAGGACTAGGGATATAGCTGGGAGGTAGAATGCCCCTGGGTTCAATTCCCAGTACCAAAAAAAAAAAAGAAAAGAAAAAAAATAGCTTTCCATTTCAAATTTAAAATATAGTATCAATGATGTAACATAACATAATATAAATAATATAATATAAATGATACTTTATGATTCTTCACTGTGATCAGCACTCTCATTTTTTCAATCACTACTGGGTAGAATCAAATGGAGTATGTGGGTTTTTACTGTACTCCCTTAGGACAATATCCAACACAAGCACTGAATATTGTAAAATGCATGTAGAAATTATTTTAATCTAACCTAAAATCCTACAGTTATAATTTATCTTATTCTTTAGTCACTGTACTAAGACCTCGAGGAGCTTCAACAAAGCATTAAGAGAAAACCACACAATCCCCAAACAAAATCTTTTCATTCCTATTATCGAGGCCTACAAAAGGAAAAGAACAGATCCTCGGTTCATCTTCTCTGAAGAAAGCCAGGAGACAGCCTTCTTGGTGAAAGGTTAGGAAATTTTCCCAAACAGATAATTGAATTCCTAGAGACAGATAAAGAAAATGACCGGAAGCAAATAATGCATGTGTAAAGAACAAAGAAAAATCTTGTAATCCAAAAGATAAATTCAGTAAACAAGTTAGTATTTCTTGGAATATTATGGAAGCTAATATTTCCAAATATATATATAATATATATGTTAAAAATATATGTATATTTTTAAGTAGACTCAACAGCCCATTAAAGGTATCTTATTTCCCATAGAAGAGCTGAAAGTAGCAGAAATAGTGACTTCTCAACTTCCTCATTGACTTAACTTGTTTTTCTGGATTCCACCTTGGGCTCTCCTTGGCGCCCAACTCTCTGGCCAGGGGAGGCCAGTTTGGAACAAACAACTGAGTGTTTACTGTTGACACAACAATGTGAGTTATGTGGTGATTTCTCCAAGAATAAGTAGACCCACCATTTCCCAGGCCTCACAGAAGCCGCCTGCCCACGCAGCCAGTGGCCATGGCCAGCCAATCTCAAGGGATCCACCAGCTCCTGCAGGCAGAAAAAAGGGCCAAGGACAAGCTAGAGGATGCCAAGAAGAGTAAGTCTCACCTGAGAGGGGCTTGTCACAAATGGAGGAGGCGGGGGCCGGGGCAGATGAGCGCGGGCTTCCAGGTCAGGCGGAGCTGAGCTTCCACTCTGAGTTGACCATGTTCCCTGTGAAACCATAGGTCGTTCATTGAAACGACAGAATCCAGATCCTACTGAAAGGCCATGTGCTAAGTGAAAAAAGTCACTAGCACGAAGGTTATGGAGACGTGGCTTCAGCCCTGGCTCTGCGGCTTATGGCTGCCCCGCCTCGCTTGGCTCAGTATTGCGAAATGCTGAAGACAGGAGAACTCCCAGGCTGCATCTCCTTACTAGACAGCAAACCTGAGCAGGTTCCGTGTCATTTGTAAGCATCAGTTTCAATTTCCATGAAACTGGGATCATAACAGCTAATCACTCGTTCTCATCCCTTTCTTGATGGCTTTTAATTCCCCACATTTCAAGACATTTCCATTTTATTCTCATTTTCTGTCCTTTGAGGTAGTCATGTTTCTACGTGCTTGTATGTGGGAGTCCTCCATATCCTTCAACTTTCTTCCTATTCTCCTTGATATTCGCAACAACTATATGAATAAGGTATTAATGCTGTTCCTATCTTATGTGTGCAGAAACAGAATTTATTATTTGACCAGGAATATGCAGAGAGAGAGAGAGAGAGAGAGAGAGAGAGAGAGAGAGAGAGACTGACTCCATGAGCTATACCCCCAGTCCTTTTTATTTTTTGTTTTCAAACAGGGTCACTCTAGGTTGCTGAGAGTCTCACTAAGCTGCTGAGGCTGGTCTCAAACCTGTGATCCTCCTGTCTCAGCCTCCCAGGTACTGGGATTACAGGCATGTGCCACCATGCCCGGCTTGAAATTGTTGAGACTGGATTTGGGTGAGGTCTGATTCCTCAGCCAAGATCTTAACCAATGGAATTTACATGCTTTCATAATGAAAAAACTAATATCTTGCAGATCTGCATCTTTAATTCTGGTCCCCTAGGCCAAGATCTTTATTTCTTCTTACTATCGTGTTTCATATCTCTCCACTATTTAATTTACAATAATCTGTAGTATCATTCATCTTCTTCTTGATTGTCCTGCCTCTGCAATTGGATTCAGTCTGGGGAGATAGGAGCTGAGTCTTTAAAATGTTGCTTAGGTAACTCATTGGGAGAATGTACTGACAGAATTAAAGGAGGTACTGAAGAAAGCTCATTTAATAGTATTGAGTGAGTGAAGTGACAGATTAGTCCATTACAACACAAGACAGGAAATCAGAATGAGGCAGGTGCTACTCAGTACACTGGGGTTTTTTACCATGTTAAAATCATTTGTGTGTGTGTGTGTGTGTGTGTGTGTGTGTGTGTGTGTGTGTGTGTCACTGGGGATTGAACCCAAGGGCATTCTACCCCAAGCCCTACTTTATTTTATTTTTTTATTCTGAAACAGGGTCTCACTGTTGAGGAGGGCCTCACTAAGTTTCTGAGGCTTTATTGAATCTGCTATCCTCCTGTCTCAGCCTCCCAAATACTGGGATTATAAGTGTGGGACACCACGCCTAACTTCATTTCACATTCTTAAGATAAATTCATTTCCTAAACACTCAGCAAAGTGGGCACCAGCAACACAAAAGGAAGAGACTCTAAATGGAGGAGGAAAGAAAGGAGAAAGACAAGGAACACAAGCTTTACCTACTTCTTTTCTTTCTTTCTTTCTTTCTTTCTTTCTTTCTTTCTTTCTTTCTTCTTTCTTCTTTCTTTCGTTTTTTTTTTTTTTGTGTGTGGTATTGGGGATTGAACCCAGGAGCATTCTATCTCCAAGCTACACCTCCAGCCTTATTTTATTTTTTATTTTGAAACAGGCTCTCACTAAGTTGCTGAGAGTCTTGCTACATTTCTGAGGTTCTCCTTGAACCTGTGATCCTCCTGTCTCAGCCTCCCAAGTACTGGGATTACAGATGTGGGCCACCATGCCTGAGTCCTTTACCTACTTTTCAATTTCCTTTTCTACAACAAACCTTGCAAATGATTGAAAGATGATATGAATGCAGTAATTTTATAGAAAACAAAACAGCTCCAGATCTGCTGGTTGAAACAGTATAGAAAACTCCCTTACTTTTTATTCAAATTTCTTTTAAACCTGTTTAAAAAAATCCAGAAGCCCAAAATACTTTTTTTTTTTTTTGCGGTACCAGGGATTGAACGCAGGGGCATTCTACCTCCGCACTACGCCCCCGGCCCTACTTTTTATACTTTATTTTGAAACCGGATCTCATGAAGTTGCGGAGGGCCTCACTAAGGAGAGAGAGAGAGAGAGTGAGAGAGCTGAGGCTGGCCGCGAACCCGGATCCTCCGGTCTCCGCCTCCCAAAGTACTGGGATTACAAGCGTGCGCCACCACGCCCGGCTCCAAAATACTTTAAAATGTGATATCTGTGCTGCTTTTGCTTCCTCATATGGAAGAAACAATAGAACAATATTGAGCACATATCATCAATATTACTGCATAATTCAAATGATTCTGGCCAATTATTTCTCTTTTTTTGAAATCATTAGAAAAGAAAAGTATTGTTAAGTTGTTTGGGAGTGGGAACCCTGAAGGATAACCTAGCTCCAACTACATAATAAAAATAAAAGCCAAACTTCTTTTTCTTTCCTCTAGTGGACATGCTATCCTTGGGCAACCTGTCCTTAAAAATCAATATGGAAAAACACACGTTGTATTGTTTGTGGACAAAATGCTCATTTTATTGACTGATAACTTAGAGTCCCCGTGTGCTTTTCTCCTTAGTGCACCGTGTGTTTGTTCATGAATATTCAAGCAGAACATGTGACCAGTAATCATAAGTAACATTTTGGAGAATATCTCGACTCTCAACAACTAACCCCTGAGCTAGGTCTTACAGAAAATGGCAGCGTGTCCTCTTTGCCTCAGAAAACTCAGGCTTGAGGACAATTTTCACTGGATACAACTTATTTTCTTCCTTCCCTGTCCACAGGCAGCAGTATAGTCACAACAGCACCCATCCTACTGACTTTGCAAGCACACTGTGGCAAAATAGAAATATTACTTCAGATGCTTGGGCTGTTGTAACTTCCCCCATGTTTCAGTTGTTTTTTATCTCATTCATTTATTTAATTCATTATGAATTTATCGGGTGCCTACTAGTTGTGTGCCTTGTTGGTGTACCCACTGATGAGTAGACCTCGATTCTTCCTTTAAAAACTCCCAGTGAGCTGGGTGTGGTGGTGCACGCCTGTAATCCCAGTATTTGGGAGGCTGAGACAGGAAGATCGCAGGTCTGAGGACAGCCTCAGTAAGTAGTGAGACTTTCAGCAACCTAGCGAGACCCTATTTCAAAACAAAAAATAAAATTGGGCTTGGGGGTGTAGCTTGGAGGTAGAATGCCCCTGGGTTCAATCTCCAGTACCGCAAAACAAAAATAAAAACTAAAAAACAAGACAAAACCCTCCACAGTGAACTGAGCATAGTGGTACAAGCCTGTAATCCCAGCACTTGGGAGGCTGAGACAGAAGGATCATAGATTTGAGGCCAGTGTCAGCAACTTAGATCCTGTTTCAAAATAAAATTAAAATAAAAATAAAGTAGAGCTGGGGTGTAGCTCAGAGATAGAATACCTCTGGGTTCAATTGCCAGTACTATAAAAAAAAGAAACCTCCAGTGAAGATAAATACATAAATGTTCATTACTGGAGAATGTTATGCTATGTGAGATCAATCAGTCTCAGAAAGTCAAGAGTGGTATGATTTCTCTCATATGTGGAAGCTGGAGAGAAAATAGGAAACAAAAGGGACTTTAAATAATGCAGAGAGAGATGTGTAGAGTAGTTGAAGGGGTTGGGGAAGAGAGTTAGGGAGGGGAAGA
This sequence comes from Glis glis, assembly GCA_004027185.1. Lineage (NCBI taxonomy): Eukaryota > Metazoa > Chordata > Mammalia > Rodentia > Gliridae > Glis > Glis glis. The sequence continues at coordinate 7,511 of PVJS01002174.1, forward strand.
AGGAAGACTGAAGAAGGAAACAGTTCAAATAACACGATGGCAGTCTATGAAGGTATTACTACTGCTCTCAGGGAGGGAGGGAGCAGGGGCTGTAGAGGGAAGTACACCAGGAGCTGTGTGCAGGTGTGTTTTTATCACATTGAGCCACACTATGATGCATAATTGCAATGCTCTAATAAAATAATTTTAAAAATAAGAGGCTGGTATAATGTTGTGAGAAATAGAAGTCATCATCATTTTAACAAACTCACATGTTTTGACTTTATGTTTCTCCATAAAAAGATTCATTTAAAAATCTGGCCTATTAAGGCAGAATAGAGATTCAGAATGACTATCAAAAAGTCACAGTGGTGAATGCCATTGTAAAAGGTCTACATCACTTTCTCTTTCTATAAATCCATTTATTTCAAAGTCAGAAACTCAGGAGTCTGCTTGAACAGGACTGAGTATATATTTTTTAATGAAAAAAAGAACAGAGTGGGCTAGGGAGAAAGAATAAGAGAGAGAGAGAAAAACACATTCATTCACACTGTTAATTGTTTTAGAAAAATCCAAGATAAAGCCGGGTATGGTACCCCACTCTTGTAATCCCAGTACTTGGGAGGCGGAGACAGGAGGATCCGGGTTCACGGCCAGCCTCAGCTACTTAGTGAGGCCCTCAACAATGTAGTGAGACCCTGTTTCAAAATAAAGAATAAAAAAATAAAGCTGAGGGTGTAGCTCCTAGGTAGAATGCCCCTGGGTGCAATCCCCAGTACCGCAAAAACAAACAAAAAATCCAAGATGGACAAGGTGGCAGTGTTTATATATTATGCTGCAAAAATATTAATATAGTCCATTAAGGAGGACTGCCTCAGATCGCAGTAAGTTGTTACATAATGTAGTATTATGAAGGTTTTGTCTTAAGGGAAACAGATAAGGGACCGTGACCTGATGTGTCAGCACTCTCCCCAAGGCTGGGAGGCCTGTAGATAGGGAACACACAGGACCCTGCTCCCCAGCCACCTACAGCTACTGGCAGAGACCCTGTTGAGAGGGGCGGGCAGGGCTGTGGACAGGCCTGCACTGTCAGGATGTGGGACAGCAGAGTAGGAGAACCATGGGCTCAAGTTTAAAACCTATGCTTCTTAACATACATTATTTAGCATTTCTGAGCTTCAGTCTTCTTTTATTTTTGTTTTGTTTTGTTTTGGTCCTGAGGATTGAACCCAGGGATGTTCTACCTCTGAGCTACACTTCCATCCCTATTTTACTTTTTTATTTTGAAACAGGGTCTCACTAAATTGTGGAGGGCCTCACTAAGTTGCTGAGGCTGGCTGCGAAGCTGTAATCCTCCTGTCTCAGCCTCCCAAGTACAGGGATTACAGGTGTGCGCCATCATGCCCGGCTTCAGTCTTCTTTTAAAACAAATAAAAATACCAGTTATAATAGATCTATACCTACATAATAACCAAGATCTTTAAAGGATAATAAAAATAAATGTAAAATGGGTAAATTAAAGGACAAACTAAATACTGGTGAGTCGTTTTTATTTTATTTATTTATTTTGCGGAACTGGAGATTAAACAGAGGCATTCTGTCTCCAAGCTATACCCCCAGCCCTAGTTTTTATTCTTTATTTTGAAACAGGGTCTAAGTTACAGAGGGCCTCACTAAGTAGCTGAGGCTGGCTGCGAACCTGCGATCCTCCTGTCTCAGCCTCCCAAGTACTGGGATTACAAGCGTGTGCCACCACACCCGGCTGTCATTTTTATTTTTAATATGTATCATATATATGTGTATATCACTATAAGTAATCACAGTAGAAGAGCGGACTGGAGTAGACTAGAGCAATCTAATTGCAATTATTTTCACTCCTGCTGCACATTCTTGGTCCACATTTTCTACATGAGGAAAGACCTTGACTGCTTCTGGTAAAATGACTAGAAAAGCTCATATGTTTTTCTCTATTCACTAAATACACATTAAATCATATTTATTGCTTAAAACTCTCACATATGTTTTTATGTGTAAAACAGCCTTACTGCATCTAGATAGAATAGCAATAGGTTTGTACCACTTTAATCTTACTGGGAGTTAACATTTTTTTGCCCAATAAATTGTTCATTAATCAAAACATAAAAGTAGGTGTGTTGCTCCAAGACAAGTTACATTTTCACAAGGGAACATCATAGACCTGCCCTGGAGGTCCAGATGTGGGGTATTGAAGTGGGCCTTCAATCAGAATTCTATTATAAATTCACGGTACTGGCATCCACAGGAGGAACAGAGACTTGTGCTTCCCTGGAATATGTGACAATTTTACTTTTAGCTATGCTCTGTTAGGAGATTTGCATGCCTAGCAAGCTAAGAAAACTTGACAGGTCTGCATTGACACTGCCCGCTTGGAAGGCTCAAGGGCACGTGACTCAATATCACATAAAGAATCCACATTCCTGAGTCATTTCCTAACACACACCATGCCCTCTCCCACCAAGAGACACTCAAGTTGTCTACTTCGGAAGCTGGGGAGAAAACAGTGTTTGTGCTTGACTAAAAATTATATATTGAATTACAGGAAATGCTTTATTAGCGAATTCAGTAATGCAGATTAGGTTTTTTTAATTGGATGCACAGATTAGTTTTTGTAGGTATGTAGGATGTCAACCATCAATGATTTTCTTAAATCAGCAAATTATTTGTTTCCAAATCTGCAGATATTCTGAATTTTTTTCATAGCATTTCAATCTTTATTTTACTTCATTTTTAAATTTGACTGGTGTGCAGAAATTTTTATGAACATCCAGTTTACTAGGGGGAAATGTCTACAGCACAGCACATTTTGCTGCATGCAGTCTTCTGAGCTCCCCACCCATCCTTCCCAGCCCCAAAGGGATCCCCAAACTCCAGTGTGCTATAATCCCCGCTTTTGTGTAGCACCTAAGAGTACAATAATTAAGGAATGATAGGCACAATTAGGCCACAAGCATCAATAGGGCAAGGACCATGTCTGTCAGGATGTGTTTCTCCCATGAAACAGCACACCTTTCACATAACAGCATTCAAAAATATGCTGTGCATCCCCATGACCTCTGCCCAGGACTGTAACAGCATCCGCTAATTCCCCTGCCTCCAGCTTTGCCTCCATCCAGTCCATGCTGCAAAAAACAGTAGCTTCCTAAAATGCAAATTGGATTGGCTTCCCTCTTTGGATAAAGTTCTTTTTGGTTCCCTATTGCTGAAATCCGAACTCCTTTTAATAGCCTGAAAAGGTTTCTCATCCTGGGCCCTGCTTGCTTGTTGAGATGTGGGCATTGCTCTTCCCCTTTGCCAGATTCCTCATGCAGTCCTATAGGTTTTCAGTACCCCTTTCTTCATATGGTTGACTCAACTTTCCATGCAGAGCCGAGTTCATCACCCTTGGGAAGCCTTCCATGACTCCCAACCACTCCTGAATCTGGAAAGCAAACAGCATAGCTCTTAAGAGAACAGACTTTGGTATATGATGGACCTGGACTTGGATCCTGTATTGCCTATCTACTAACCATGTGACCTCCTGAATATTTTTAATAATTTAATTTTGTACTTTAATTTTTCAATAAACCTACATTACAAGGAGTTGGAAAACTATTTTCCTTCACTCTTTTTCATTATCATGCAATACCATTTTTCTGCATTTCGTTTCCAATAAAATTAATTATAGATTGTTCAAGAGAATTTTTAAAATCAGACCCACCCAATATATATTTATGATAATGGTTAATATACTAAAGCTCCCAAAATACTTAGTTTAGCATGAAATGTGATATTAATTTCTTTATAGATATTTTGTATAAAACTTATATTTATAAGTGAAAGTTCATTAGAACAAAGTTTAAATATTTATATATACAAATTTCATTATACTCTTTTATTTTAGGGTAGTTATAATTGAAAAGTTAATCTTTGAAATCAAGAGATTATGACTCAACATTATAATAAAATATTATTTGAATATAAATTATTAAAATATTTATTTAGAAAAGTATATAATGATATAAAAGATGTTTGTAATATAGTAAGTGGGATATAAAACACTGTATCAGGAAGATGTATATCAATGCATTGATAGTTCCTACTCTAAAAAAGTTTTATTTTCAAAACACATACATTTTCATCTGTGATCATAATATCTAGAAAAATATAATATTCATAAATTGCTACTCAGTTTATTCTTTAAAAGAATTAATGCTGTATAAAATTTGTAGACAGCTGAGAGAACTTTTTTGTATATGCCTTTGATAAAGGAAGACAAGCTATCATTTTCTTTAGAAACATAGTATACATTAGAATATATAATACATTTTTTTCTTTTCTTGGACTATCTTTTTTTTATTGGTGCATTGTACTTATACATCATAGTGAGGTTCTGAGTGATAAATATATGCATACACATATTCTGAATTTCTTAAACAAGCACCTTAATTTAATAAGTTCTTCACTCTGCAAGTACATGTTGTATTTCAATAAACCTGCATGAGTTGAAAAACTATTTTCTTCATGAAGATATGACTTTTAATAAACTAGTAAAATAAAAGTCGTTATATTAGAATTTCATGGTCTTGTCTTATATGTTTTGTAGGCCTGTAAATCTTTCCTCTTTCTTTATAGTCTGCAGACTAACAGTATTTGTAAGTATATTGGACTTTCATTTCTTTGAGTGGGTAATATTAAACTTCAGAACATTTTTCTCTACTAATACCATTTGGTTATATTGGTTATATTTATTCCAAGATCTACACAAAACTTATTATAATTTTAGTTTTAATAAGGAAAATACAAGTAAAAAAAAAAGCAAAACAAAGGAAAGTGGAGATGTGAAGCAAAACAGATTCAGATAAGAAACTCTCTGTAACAATCAGTCACCAAAAAAAGGGGTGGCTTCTTTTTTCCCCCTGACAACTCATTTCTTTTTCCAATGTTTGTAATAGTCGAATAAAATAATAGCATTCTTTGAATCAGGTTGGTTTTATCATACTATTAGTAATTCCCAAAACTCAAGAATGTTTTTTCCCCAAATGGTAGAACAGCAGCTGTTATTAGTAACAGCTAGAAATCTCCGAATAGTCCCAAGGTACCCTTTCTTTTCATAGCAGAGCAAGGTGGCCCCTGTTCTGTTAATGCGTATTTTCGTCAGGTGGCACATTCATTTGCAAGTTTCCTCTTTTCATTTTCAAGGGAATAGGGCTTTGCCCCCATGCCCACGTGACATCATTGTCACTGGGCTCCTCCCTGTTCTTCTGTGTTAGTTTCCTAGAAATGCTGTAACGAATTCCCACAAACCCAGTGGCTTTAAACAACAGAAAGATTATCTCACAATCCTGGAGGCCAGAAGTCCTCCCAGCAAGTTTGGATCCTTCTGGAAGCCCTCAGAGGTCATCCCATGCCGCTCTCCTGGTTGCTGGTGGTCGACAGCAAGCCTTGCACTAATTGGCTGGTAGCTGCACCGTTCTAGTCTCTGTCTCCATGATCACATGCCCTCCTTCCCTGTGCATCTGCTCAGTCTCTGTGTCTCTGTGTCCAAATCTCCCTCTCCATACAAGGATACCAGTTGTCGAATTTAGAACCTATCTTAATTCAATATGACCTTACATTAACTTGAACATCTGCACAGACCTTATTTACAAATAAGGTCATCTTCACAGGTAGCAGAGATTAATGGCCCCATATCTTTCTGGAAGACACAATTAACCCTCCAGTTGTCAAGTTCACAATTAACACCCTCTAGTTGTCAAGTTCACTTGACCACCATGAACACTTATATTACTCCCTTTGCCCCCCCTTTCTTGGTGAAAACTCCCTAAAAAAGTTGCCTACATTCCCTGCATCTACATTTTTTCATTCTTTCTTCCTCTGAACATTCCTCTGATTCCTCCAACTTCACCAAAGCTCCTTTTGCCAAACGATGTTTCTAAATCTGATGTCAATTTAATATCTCATTCGCAATTGGATTTTTCTTTCATCTCTATGATTTCCCTCTTTCTCATACTCAGATTCTCAGGATGCTCCCAAGGCTCCTCTTCTTTTTCCGGAATGTCAAATGTTGATATTCCCCCCAGGTTGAGACCTTAGCCCTCTTTTCTTCTCATTCTGCATGCTTAGAGGTTTTTAAAGAGTGGGGCGCTGCTCTTGGGGTGGACTTCCTGTATCTTCTCAGTCTCTCTAACATCAGGGCCCCACTGGGACCTGTTCTTTACATCTGCAGACATGTCTTAAGTGTTCTCATCAAATCCCCAGGCTGTATATGTATTCTGCTCCGTGCTGCTGATCCCTAACTTGAGAAATCCATCTTGAGCCGTCTCTGTTCCCCAAATTCAGATGAAACATCAGCCTTCTCAACATCATGGCGAGATATTTAACAGCCATCGGAACAAAATCGCATTCTAGACCCCACCCTCCAAAATGAAATGTTGGAGTCATCACAGATTCATCTTTGTCTCAAACACAAACACGTATCAATCAACTTTTACACCTTCAAAGTATATAACCTCTCCTTGCCATCTCTACTACAATGTACTTCAAGCTACTCCCTCACCCCTACAATCTATTTTCACCGTACCAGTGCCCCCCCCAATCCTTTGAGGCCATAAATAGTATTATGTCACAACTTAGCTAAGACTCCTTCGTGGATTAAGCATCTCAAAGACCAAAATTCTTGGCATGCCCTGTGAGCTGTATGTGACCTGGCCCACTGTCCCCTCTGCCATGCCATCCCCCAGCATCTCATCGCCCTGCTCTCTTTTGCTCTCTTTGCTGTAGCAAAGAGATTGTTTTTTGTTGGTGCTGTTCCTTGAGCATGCCAAATACATTCCTACCTCAAAGCCTCTGCACCTGGTGTTCCCTCTACTTGAAACAGGCTTCTGATTCCCATATCTGCATGACCACTTGCCTCCTTCCTCTGCTCACATATCCTTTCATCCGAGGAACCTGATCTATCTAAAATGGAGCCTACCACCATTTCTCTCTACCCCTCACGCCCCTTATTCTTCTTCAAAGTATTCAATATCCCAGTCATATTATGTGTGCATCATCTCTTTTCTATTTATCTCTGGAACTGCATTCAGAATACAGACTCCATGACCACAAGTTTGTGGTCTACACTGCTATATCCACAGATCAAGTAGTGTATAGCACATACCAGACAAACAGTAATGTTCCACGATGAAATGTCTCATTTCAGTTCTCTGTAGCATCTAATACTGTTGGCCGCACCCTTCTTAGGATGTTTTCATCTTTCTTTTGCTTCTCTCTCTCTCTCTGTCTCTCTCTCTCTCTCTCTCTCTCTCTCTTTCTCTCTCTCTCCTACTCTCTCCTATTTCTCCTACTCTTTGGATGCTCCTGGGGCTCCTCTTCTTTTTCTTGAATGTTGAATGTTGGTATTCCCCTAGGTTGAGAGCTTAGCTCTCTTTTTCCCTCATCTATACACTCCCCCTTGATTTTTGCCCAAGCACCATTGCTATGATTAGCATGTACCAAACGCAGATGACTGAAAGGCAAATCAGTCTCCATTCCAGCCCTTCCTCTTGGATTCCAGATGTCTGTGACCTGTTGCTGTCTGATCACCTATCCTAGCATCACCCCAGAGAAAGTTACAGGAGCTTCTCTAGTAGCAGCCTGAGGACTTTTCCTCAAATTCATATTGCCTCCCTTCTATGCAAGTATTGAGCCTGTTTCTTAATAATGATTTGTCAAACACTTCATATATATTTTTTTCTAATTCTTCCAATGACTTCAATATGAGAAAACTTAGCCAGGTGTGGTGGCACACACCTATAATCCCAGTACTTGGGAAGCTGAGACAGGAGGATCACAGCCAGCCTCAGCAACTTAGCAAGGCCCTCTGCAACTTAGTGAGACCCTGTTTCAAAACAAGAAATAAAAAAGAAGAAAAAATGTGTATAAATAAGAAAACTTGGGCTCAGAAATTCTAAGTAACTTGTTCAATGTTACAAAGCTTCTAATGTCTTATACTAGTGGCACCCAGTGTATAATTATGATTGTCTTTATGATGATAAATGGAATCCCATCTTACCCATCAGAAAATATTTCAAAACTAATTTAGCAATCCAAGAAGCAGAGCAGCTTTCTCTGGGTCTCCAGGCTTATTTGCAGGTTGGCACACAGTTCACTTGGCCGAGCCTCAACGGGAAGGAAGGCAGGAAGATCCTATCTTTGAGCCTTACCCTCTTCACCTACACGCAATTCAGTTTTAACTTACTCAAAACTTTTTTGTTATTGTTGCTATTTTATTTTTATTTTGAAACAGGGTCTTGCTAAAATAATGAGAGTCTCACTATTTGCTGAGGCTGTCCTAGAACCTACGATCCTCCTGTCTCAGCCTCCCAAGTACTAGGAATATAAACATGTGCCACCATGCCTGACTCAAAATTGGTTTTTTAATTCTCTCCCAACAAATCACCTGAAAATCAGTCCAAATCTCTTTTTTCCCCTCTTTTCTTTCCCACAAAATAGGTTGTAGACTAAACCTCAACAATGACTTGTTGAATATAGAACATGGCATCGTAAAGAACCTGTCTAAAAACCAATGTGGCTTTACTAAGGTCAAACTAGTTGCAGATTTCCCAAAACTGTCCTAGAAAATATCTTCTTGTGCCTTTCCAGTCCACCAAAGGGCCTGTCCATCCCCATGGCTGCCCTCGCTAGTAAGTCTATTCAGCTCAAAAGAAGTCTCTCAGAAGTCTTTCCTAAGCACCCCAAGATCCTCTCAGAGCCCCCAGGATACATATCCAGGCCAATTTGTTTACACTTTGTGATTGCCCTGTTAACATAAGATATAATATGACTATTGGAGTGGAGATGATGAACAGCTTCTCTGGAATTTTATTAGTAGAAGTCTCCATAAATATTATGATTTTTAACTGTCAAAGAGCACATAAAACCAAAATTTAGGTTTTCTTCTCTTTACAGTTGTCTTTGTATACACTTTGCAATTTTATTTATTTTATCATTTTCCTCTTGGAAGCTAGAGTAGCATGTCCATATTTGCAAAAAAAAGGGGATTTATGCCAACTGGCAGCAAGGACCATCTGACAGGTATTTCTCTAACCTCTGTTTGTAGCTCCATGCTTCTAGAGGAGGTGTCAATAAGCATTGAATGAATAATAGAAGAATAAAGTAAAGTCATCCTTTCCTGGACTACTCTGCAGGACATTTTTTAGCATCATTTAAAATGATGCATAAGATGAACACGTTTTCTAAACCAAAAATCGCAACATTTGGCCTGATAATCCTGTGTGTCCCTGTAGGAATGTTGGGACCATATATTCAATTGTTATATATAAAATCTGAGCTGGGCATGGTGCTGCATGCCTGTAATCCCAATACCTGGGACGGGAGGATCGCAGGTTCACAGCCAATCTCAGCAATTTAGCGAGGCTCTCAACAGCTTAGCAATACCCTGTTTCCAAGTAAAAAATCAAAGGGCTAGAGGTGTAGCTGGGAGGTAGAATGCCTCTGGGTTCAATCCCCACCACCATAAAAATGAATGAATGAATGAATGAATGAATGAATGAACAAATGAATATAAAATCTTACTGTGCCACATAGTCACCCCTAAATTTGATACAGTGTATTGAGACTAAGAATATGAACGCTTTTGGTTCACAGTCACCATGTTTTTGGTGCATAAGAGGAAATAGGTGCAATTCAAAACCTGAGGCTCCTCCTGAACAGAGAGGGAAGTGGGTGGAGGTTAATATGACACACCCGACGCATGCGTTTCGTGTCACCTCTGACCAAGCAGTAGACTTTCTGCTCCCATGTCCTCCGCTGGATTAAATCAGGTACAGCATATGTGGCTCTCACACAGCGGCAGCTGCTGAGTCTATCCAGAAAATTGCTGCGCCAGCAGTGATTTCCCTGTGGCTCTCCTATTTAATTGAATGAGAACCAGCAGGTGACTGGGGCCATGACAGGAGAATCACAGACACACTCTGAACCTGTCACCCTGCGAGGGAGCTAATATATAGCCTCTCAGCAGAGCGCTGGATTCAGCACACACAACTTCTCCTATAATAATAATAATAATAATAATAATGTGCTAGAGAGTTGTGACTTTGAAACCAGTATTTTTACATATTATGCAACTAAGAGCATAATGATGTTTCATGTTATTTATTTTATTAAAATTTCAAAAATTACATATACAACAACCATTACTAATAGGAAAATATTAATATATTAACCTTTTATGTGTGTGTGTGTGTGTGTGTGTGTGTGTGCGCGCGTGTGTGTGTGCGCGATACTGGGAATTGAATCCAGAAGCATTCTACCTCTGAGCTACACCCCCAGCCCTATTTTCATTATTATTATTATTATTATTATTATTATTTTGAAACAGGGTCTCAGTTGATGAGGCTGGCCACGAACCTGCGATCCTCCTGTCTCAGCCTCCCAAATATTGGGATTACAGGCGTGCACCACACTGGCTTTTATTTTTGTCCTGATATTAATGACAAGCAATGATAAGAAAGTAGGCGGGGGGTCAAGGAATAGTTTTCCCTAACAACATATCATCTATTTGTTCTGTTCATGGAGAATCTCTGTGAATAGGATGTGTTTGGTTGCTGCAAAATAGTTAGAACTGTAGAGAATGAAAGAATATAAGCATTAACTAAGTAGAGAAATACTACTAGGTAGGGAAAAGTAAACATTACTGTTAATGTTCCACTAAGCCTCAACCATCAGAATAGCATTGGTTTTCACCAGACCTTGGGTCACAGGTTCAAGGACAGCCTCAGCAACATATTGAAACTCTCAGCAATCTAGTGAGACCCTGTTTCAAAATAAAAATAAATGAATGAATGAATGAATGAATAATAAATAAAATAAAATAGGGCAGGGAGTGCAGCTTGGAGGTAGAACGCCTCAGAGTTCAATTCCCAGTAACACACACACACACACACACACACACACACACACACACACACAGAAGTACATTACAATTTGCAACTCAGTGAATCCATCTTTATTCCAAATGCATATTCAGTGACTAGGAAAGCAACTCCTACCTATCAGAGAGAGAAATTTAGAAACAATCTACATTCAAATGCATGGACAGATGATAGATAAAACTTGATATTAAGATTTTTTTTTCATTCCAGAACTTGGGAGATGGAGACAGGAAGATCGCAGGTTTGAAGCCAGCCTCAGCAACTTAGCAAGGCTCTCGGCAACTTAGTGAGACCCTGTTTCAAAATTTAAAATAATAAAATAAAATAGGACTGGGGGTGTGACTCAGAAGCAGAATGCCTCTGAGCTCAATCCCCAGTACCAAATATATATTTATATTCTTTCATGCTACTTGATGAGAACCCACTTATCTAGTTCAAAGTCTATACAGTGTAAAAGTTAACAAAAATTATAAACAAAAACTTAATAGTGTAACAGTTAAAGTAATGCTACAAATGTAAACAAAATTACCAGTTCCAATTTCAAAGACAAGTACAGGGAGAGGGAAAGGGAAGGGGTGGGACTCCGTGGGAAGTGCTCCAAGAGTTGTGTGCATGTATGTTTCTATCGCTTTATACCCCAATATGATGTATAATTACAATGTAGCAAATTAAAAAAAAACTTAAGAAGTTATCAGAGAAAAATAAAACATATTAAATGGCCCAAAGGAAAGGCATTTTACCAAAATTGAAAGACAGTAAATTCAGAGAAAAGAAAATTAATTCAGTTCAGAGTTTCTTTACATTTTTAATTAGCACAAAGCAGTAGTACCCAACCCCCTGAAGGTGGAGAGGGGTGGGGCCAAAACAGCAATTGATATTATTGTATAATCCCCAAAAACTTGCTCCTCTTGTCCAGAAATCCATGTGCTTTGCTAATGAGCCCCACAGCACTGTATTTATCTGAAACTTTCATCTAGCTTGTTGTGTGCTGACTTAAGGCTTACACCTTCACCCTTATTAAAAGAGAAGGGGCTACTTAACTAAATCTCCTAACCACTAAAAACCATCAGTTTTACAGCCACTTTCAAGTCCCCCTCAGAGAAAGGAACCACCAAAAAAAAAAAAATTACTTTGATGTGTTGTGGGACTTAATCAGACATTCTAGGGTAAGAAATGGTAAGGAAAAAAATCCCAATAAAATATTTTTAAAAATGGGAAGTCAGTTTGATGGAGTCTGAGTTGTGTGTTTGGAGATCTGCCAGTGGTAAATAGGATCCAGTTGGTGTGGATTGAAGCATTCCTGGCAGCAAATCAGGACAGAAAATCTGAACAAATAACGTCTTTTCAAGTAAGTGACAGTTAAAATCTGTTCTCTGGCAGTTACTGCTGTGAGGAAATGGGCAGATATTTTATTTAAACATGCAAGTGTGAAAGAAAGTTGTCATTCCCAGTTTCCAAAGAAGCCAGTAGAAAAAAATAAGAAATTTTTCATATTTATTGTTTTTAATGAAGTTTGATATTCTAAAAAAATTCTGAAAAGAATAGAGAACTCATCCATGTTTTAAAAATTAAGTTCGAATGTCCATGTACATAAATAAAGAAGTATCCTGCCTTCTGTGCCACCCTGAATGTCCAGGGAAAGCAAAGAGACTGAAGCAAGCCAAGGAAGAAGCAGTGGCGGAGATCGATCAATACCGCATGCAGAGAGACAAAGAGCTCCGACTCCAGCAGTCTAAGGTACAGTGCTACATAGGAAAGTCAGCATGCATGTTTCTGCGGTATAGATGGCAAGATATTACTATTCACAAGGCATAAGGTAGAATAGTGGAAGAAACGCGCTGTGAGTTAGCAGATACAGTTTGATCAAGGCTAACCATCAAACTAAATCATTTTTGCTCTTGTGTTGTTGTTTCAGCGGCACTGGGGATGGAATCCAAAGGCATTCTGCCTCCGAGCTACACCCCCAGCTCTTTTTTAATTTTTTTTTTTTGTTTTTTGTTTTTGTTTTTGCAGTACCGGAGATTGAACCCAGGGGCATTCTACCTCCAAGCTACACCCCCAGCCCTATTTTTTTATTCTTTATTTTGAAACAGGGTCTCACTAAATTGCAGAGGGCCTCACTAAGTAGCTGAAGCTGGCCGTGAACCCGGATCCTCTGGTCTCAACCTCCCAAGTACTGGGATTACAAGCATGCACCACCACACCCGGCTTTTTGTAAATTTTTTATTTTGAAACAGAGTTGTGCTAGGTTGCTGAGAGTCTCACTAAGTTGCTGAGGCTGGTTTTGAACCTGCGATCCTCCTGTCTCAGCCTCCCATGTACTGGGATTACAGATGTGTGTTACCATACCCGGCTAAACTAAATCTTAAACATTACAGAATTACTGTGTTTGCATTTTCACTTTCAAGTTTTTAAATTTATCATACAAATTAATAGTTGTTATCTAATGTTTAGTATGTGTTAAAAGTTATATTCTCAAATATACAAATTGAAGGGATGGGCTAAATTGTCATTCCTACAACAGATTATTGACTGACACATTTTAGTAAGAAAAAAACTTCAAAATGCATATTGTTTTGATTTTTAATGTTTACTAGTAGAATCAATTAAAAATGTCCATGTATGCTAAGATAGAGAATGAATTTGTTAGGCTATGTTTTCTTTGGTGGATGCAAAATGTATAAATTACCAAAGTAGATGTCATTGCAAATTGCTGAGAAGTCATCTGGTATTGCCTTTGCAATTGGAATAGCTTCATTCAATAATTTTTTCATTTAGATATAAACACTTTTTCCTACACTGCCATTTAAAAAAATATCTGCTATTTGCAATAAAAAGTAAGCACATGAAATTTTCAGACAACACCCTCCTGTTCATGTTGCAGTACAGGGTAAAAAAATAGCAAGTCGTGAACTCTGTGCATCATAACTGTATGATCACTTCTTTTTGCCTCCATAAAAACATAAATAAAGCTCTGTTCAGAAGCCTGACATTGCAAAACGAACTGCAAGAGTTTGGAAATCATTCTATATACAACTTTTATTTTAGTGGTAATAGATGAGTTCGTGTTAGATCAGGTAAATTGTAGAAAAAAAAAACTTTGTAAGTAGGCTCTATCTTTAAAAAAAAAAAAAAGAAATTCTAAAATCCTAGTCCCTACCTGTGTATTCAGCCCTCCATGAGTAGCCCCTGGCATCTTTGTAGCCACATTTTCTACATGTTTCTACTTGTTCTATTCTAGCGATACTGGCCTTCCTCTTCTTCCTGAAACAGACAAAACATGCCACAGGGCCTTTGCACACACCATTCACACTCCTTTCAGTTCTATTTTTATACGCATTTGTCTTTTTTGTGTGTTCAATTGGTAGTTTCTCTTTCTGATCATCTTATCTAAAAATGTCTCTCTTTTCAAAATAAAGTAATACTCCATTGCAGTCCATTCTCTCTTCACAGCATTTATCACTGTCTGACATTATATACTCACATTTTTTTTTTGCTTACTGCCTAATTTTCTTTATGCACTCTAAGCACCATAACAACAGATTCTTGTTTTGTTCTCTGTTTTTTTCTAAACTTTAAAACAGGGACCTCCCCATAGTAGCCATGCAACAAACGTTCACTGAAATAACGAATAGCTAAACATTCCTTAGTAGCCGTATTGTACCTATTTAACCCGGTCATAACCACGAGGTCCTAGCACCTGAGAAGACAACTGTCCTTAACAACAATCAGCTTTAGTTATCCTAGGTAGGATATTTCCAATATGATGGTTACTTTTATATTTTAAGTCATAATAAAACTGACCACAGTTTCTGAAAGTGGTTGCATTAAGCCTTTTGAAATAGTGTTTCTCCAGAAGAGCCCTATCAGATGCAAGTCTGGTTCAAGATTTGTCCCCTATGCCTTGGACAATAATCAAAACGCCTCATGGCGCTCACAATTAGCGCTCTAAGCCAATTTTACAGCTAGTTGACCACAAGCTCACTTAGAAAAGTTGTCGCGTGTAAGCCTCTGCTACTTCAAGCATATTGTAAAACCATTACTGCAGAGTCTCATTCCCTGACATGACCTCCATATGTCAGGCAGATTGCTATTCTGTTAAACCTCACCATCATTAACCCAGGGCAATCAGGAGGGCTGGGAGGAGACCCAAGAAACCAGTTTTCTGCCAGCTGTGGGTACTTCACCCTGATGTTTCCTTTTTGGTTGTTGCTTTTTAGCTCTTGCTTTTACATGTTTTTTTTCAAGTCCTCTTACTTATCAACACAAGCAGCTATCTACATGTGGCTTATTATCCATGAATACTATTTTATCAATGACTTCTTTGCCCCTCACTTATTATTACTACACAATGTACCATCTTCTCCTAAAGAAGACACTGCATTGATAAAAAGAAATCTGGACTACAGAAAATTAAATATATTCCTATTTATTTATTTATTGGTACTGGAGGATGAACTTATGGCATTCTATATATGAGCTACAGCCCCAGCCCATTTTTTTTTATTTTTTATTTTGAAACAGGGTCTTCCTAAGTTGCTGAAATTGGCCTTGAACCTGTCTCAGACTCCCAAGTACTGGGATTACAGGCATGTGCCACCACACATGGAAAATCTACTTATTTATTTATTTATTTATTTATTTTTATTTTTGGTGCTGGGGATGAACACAAGGGCATTCTACCTCCGAACTACACCCCCAGACCTATTCTTTTATTTTTTATTTTGAGACAGGGTCTCACTCAGCTGAGGCTGGCCTCAAACCTGTGATCCTCCTGTCTCAGCCTCCCAAGTACTGGAATTATAGGTGTGTGCCCCAATGCCTGGCAAATCTATTCTTAATATAAGTAAAAGTTAGATGGATCATGAATCCAAAAAATTATTTCTTTCTGAATTCATATCATGAGTTTGTTTTCTTAAAGCAATAAAAAAATTGAGAGTCCAAAATTGCTTTGTTTATGACAGTGGAGCCTAAAGCTTTGCTATGTCTTGAACTAGAACATTTAAACAATGTCTAAGGAAAGATATTGAATATTGAAAGCTTCTACCATCGCTGTCAGTCATTAGGTTGTAAGGCGATACATATCAGTCTTAATATTGAATTTTGAAAATTAACATAAAGTCCTTAGGTGGCACATTTTGACCAAATGTATCATGACATGTTATGGAATTACCGACTTCTAATGTATATAGTGTCCCAAGTGTTCAGGTAATAGGCCTTTTCCAGAGAATAGCATGAGCAATAGAACACAGGTAATGTGCTCTCCGTAATATCTGGAGATATGATCATGCTACTCAGTTCGGTAAGTACTTTTTTAGCTGGGCGTGGTGGTGCACACCTGTAATCCCAGTACTTGGGAGGCTGAAACAGGAGGATTGCAGGTTGGAAATTAGCCTCAGCAACTTAGGGAGATTCCTCAGCAACTTAGTGAGACTCTGTTTCAAAATGAAAAATAAAAAGAGATGGGTGCGTAACTCAGAGGAAGAAGGCTTTCTCTGGGTTCAGCCTCCAGAACCAATAATAAAATATTTAGCATAGATAATGGTTTCACAACAGTTTACTGTTTTACCACTTAAGACATTGAATTTAGAGGAAAAAATGTTTTTCAGTTTGATAAAAGTCCACTAAAGACACTAAATTTAGAATAAAAAAAGTTTAAATTTGTCAGAATTATTTTCATAAGTAGTTCTCTTCTATTTTTAAGTGTCTTAAGGGATTTTGATCCATGCATGTCTGTTTCTTACACACTCTTTTATCAAAATGTTATCTTCTAAAATGTTATTTAGTCTCTTGGAATCTTTATTTACTCAAAATTATCTTTATTGAACTGGATGCCCCTGTTGCTTGGACTATTATAAATGGAAAAGAACTTGAACCCAATAGCCTCAATTGCATTTGATTTTAAGCTTAGGACCCAGAAAGATGATGTCAATTCTAGATGTTAGAATAGTCTAACAACCCCGAAGTAAAAGTCAATCACTAGTGGAGTTTCTTGGGTTATATTAAATGCATATCTTCCCAAAACACAGACGAGAAAAATAAAAAACAGTCTTAACAAAGCCATGTTTAAGAGAGGCTGAGTTTAAGCCAGACATGGTGACACATGCTTGTAATCCCAGTACTTGGGAGGCTGAGACTGGAGGATGGCAGGTTCGCAGCCATCCTCAGCAACTTAGTGAGGCCCTGTTTCAAAATAAAAAATAAAATAGGGCTAGGAGTGTAGCTCAGAGGCAGAATTCCCCTGGGTTCAATCCCCAGTACAACACAACACACATACACACACACACACACACACACACACACACACACACACACACACATACACAGAAGCTGAGTTTACAAAGGAGATAAATTAGAAGTTGATTGTTTTAGCAAAGGATAACTTTCAAAATGTTTTGCTTCAGTATTCCTTTAAATTGTTACCTTTCCTGGTAAGATTAAATATTTTTTTTTCAAATCATGACTTGTAGACTTGTAGGACAAATATCAAAAGATACTAGGAATCACTGCCAATTAGAGGAAGCAGAAAGATATATCCACTCTGTCCAACATTATAATGTGACTAAACAAAAAAGTGTATCACATTTGGAAAAATTTTCAATTTACTCAAATTCTCAAGATTATACCTAGTATCCGTGTATAAAATCTGTTATCCATATGCAGGTAAAGGTACCTTAGACAGCATATTGTGGCTGCATCTTCATGAAAAGCAAATGAGGTCAGATAATGTATTTTTTTTTGCAATATTGGGGATTGAACCCAAGAGCATTCCACCTCTGAAATACATCCCCAGTCCTATTTTTTATTCTTTATTTTGAAACAGGGTCTCACTAAGTTGCAGAGGGCCTCACTAAGTAGCTGAGGCTGGCTGCAAACCTGCGATCCTCTTATTTCAGCTTCCCAAGTACTGGGATTACAAGTGTGTGCCACCATGCCAGCTCAGATAATGTATTTTAACAATAGAAAAACCAGTTACTTGGTCTTTGAAAACCAGAAAAAGTGGGCTTACAGGTACATTTTTAGCTTTAGTTTTCTAGACTGGTAATTCAGAAAATAAGTAATAGGGAAGATATGAAAACAAAATAGAAACTGTTTTAACAACACACAAAAAAATGTGATAAAAAAAACTTGTGAGCATGGTGTAATGACTATAAACTGTGTGATTTGTATCATGTGGCCATCAGAGTTGAAGTGAAAATAACCTCTTCTTCCCGGTTTCCTTGTTTAAGGGAAGTCCATCCTTCATACTGTTGGCCTTGGTGATCTTGTTTGTTTTCTGAAAAACAATTCTGGAAACAGAATATGTAACATATACCATTGAACAGCCATCAACAAATAAGGTAAAGTTTATAAAAGAGTAAAGTTTTGGATGCTATCCAGTACAATGAATCCTGTCTTTTGTTTGGTAGATAATGGGCTCCCAGAGCAATCTCTCAGATGAAATAGAGGGACAAGTGCTGGAGAAGATACGAGAACTGAACGGGAGCTATAACAAGCATATGGAAAGTGTGATCAAACAACTTTTGAGCATGGTCTGTGACATGACACCAGAAATCCATGTCAACTACAGAGCCACCAACTAAATGTACAAATATGAATGGTGGGTGTGTGTTTCTTGCTTGCTTGGAGCTTCCTGTTTATAAAGAGGAACATGAAATGTTAATCTTATTTACTGGGTAGCTACAAACTTCAATGTGACATAATTCACACATCGGCATCGAATTTTAAAAAGTGACTAACACTGTTGTCTTATCTTTCCTAGTGATAGCCATAACCTTGTTGCTTAATGTAGAGCAAGTCGAGACATATTTTTGACACTTGAAAAGAAAACAGTCATGGTGGCCTTTTAGGGTGGTGTTTTTTCTTGTTTCTTCTTTTTATTGATTCAAGAAGATATGCTCTTAGGTGTGGTTGTTAAAAGCTGATGTTTAAAGGGGAATTTAATTATGACTTTCATATACATTTAAAATGAACATGTCAAGGATTGTAACTCATGAATCAGCGAGGAAACCGTATGATGTCACCACTACTTCAAACAACAATTTTAAAAACTGTGTAAATAAAAGAGGAGAGAGGGAGAGGGGAGAGGGAAGGAGGAGGGAGAAAGGGAGGAGGAGAAGAGAAAGAGAGAGAGAGAGAGAGAGAGAGAGAGAGAGTGATATATGATGAATTACATAATTATCTTAGGAGAAATGGGCTCCATAACTATTCTATTTGCCTAACTCAATGAACCAGATATCATTCTTGAACCCAGAGGCATTCTACCTCCAAGCTACAACCCCAGCCCTATTTTATTTTTCATTTTGAAACAGGGTCTCACTAAGTTGCTGAGGGCCTCCCTGAGTTGCTGAAGCTGGCCCTGAACCTGCCATCTTTCCTATCTCAGCCTCCCACACCCAGTGACCTCAGATTCTTTATAGTATTTTAATATACAAAATGATGTTGAGCCAAAGGTCTCCAAAGGCCCTTTAACATATAATTCCACATACTAAATTGAACATATTTTAAAGAGTAGTATTTGCTACTTTTTTCATTCACGACTTTAGTAGTTGCTATATAGTAACATGCGGTATTGCTACTTCTCAGTGGCTCCATTTTCATTCTACATGCTCTATTGTCAGCAGCACGTGCAGTCCCCGGCATCCTAGACTCTATGTAGCTCACATATTTTTACATTCAAATATGGTTTCATATCATTGCATAACTGACTGAGTCATTTCCCCAGAACTCTCACATTCTCATGAAAAGCTCATGTAAAGCTGCCCAGTTTTACTATATTTACACATGAAAAGATTTGATGCATTTCAGAAATAACTTATTTATCCTTGAGAACTTTCTCAGTCACACCAAAAAAGTTGATTTCTTTGTACATGCACTCATCCTAAAAGGCTTTTTCTGTTTATACAGGTCTTCATACAGAAGTAAGGTAACCTAAGCCTATTTTAATGAAGTGTTAAAATTACCCTTGTTCTGAACCTTTGCACAGACACTACACAATGAAAAATGACTCCATTAAGTTCTTACTCATTTCCATTGCACCTGAAAACAAAACCATGCAATTTACATAATTGTAGAGGCATATAAAGATTACAATTTTTCTCTATAGCAACACACACACACACACACACACACACACACACAAGAATTTCCATCTATGCATCACCACTATTACTTTCCAGATGAACAGAGCTGGTAAGATAGTGTTGGGCAGAGTATGTAAAGCTGATAGCTTTGGAATATCCCAGCCAAGGCCACCCTAGAACTAGCCGACCCCAAACATGTAAGAGCCCAGCCTAGATCAGCAAAGCCACATAACCTGAAGCTGACCCTGAAAATATCCCTGAGCAAAGAGGAGACCAGAGAAACCCCCCAGAAGATCCACAAACTCATGAGCAATAATAAACTGCTATTGTAAACTACTAGTTTTAGGGCAACGTATGATGAAGCAAGAGCTGATATATTCATTAAATACTAATTTAAAAAAGGAGAGGGTGACCAGATGTCTTGACTGCTGCTAAGGGTTCAAGTAAAATAGGACAGATCTGTGACTGTTTACAGTCACCTATGTTCAAGGAGAGAATGAACGATGCAAAAGCAGCCATAGATAACTGGAACCATAAAAATGATCAGAGATGGTGCTTTGGCTGAAGGGAGAGTGTGTTGAGCATGTTTTTGTTTGAAATAGGCAATGTTAGAGCATTTTCATATGCAGACTGAAGTTCCACTATGGGAGCAAAATTGATAGAAAGAGTAGGGAGGGAGCCAGGTGCTGTGATGCATGCCTAAAATTCCAGTACTTGGGAGGCTGAGACAAGAGGATCACAGGTTTGAGGACAGAGGCATGCAGTAACTTAGTGAGATCTTGTTTCAAAAAATTAAAAAATAAAATGGGGCTGGGGTGGGGAGCTCAGAGGTAAAGCATCCCTGGGTTCAATCCCCAGAACTGGAAAAAAAAAAAGAGTATAGAGAGGGGAACTTTTGCAGAAGCAAAGTGCCTGGGAGGGCAAGAAGCATAGGATTCAGATCCCAAGACGAAGAGTTAGACTTGGACACAAACAGGGACACACAGTAAGAGGAAGACTGCAGCGGTACACTGATACACATATGGCTCAGTAGTATTCGTGGTAAAAAGATGAAAATGTTTCCATGTGATTGCTGCTGTTTAAACATGGGGGAAATGATCAGCTGAGAATGACTAGAAGTTTTAGGAGACTTCTCAAGACACCAGAATGGGTAGAATGGTCATTTCAGGAAGTAAGAAGACAACTATGATGGGGACGTGTTATAGGATTGCAACACAGTGTTGAATGTTAAATGAGATATATTGTCGTGCTTCTAAACTGAGCTTGTTAGTTGTGTTTTTCTGGTGATGGGGAGCTGCCCCGGTGCAGGCAGGGAGTAGGCAGACAGTCTGCTTCCACCTCTAGACTCATCAGCAAAGACCTGCGATCAGCTCTCTTGTCCTGCACCCTTCAGCTCTAAAGTTGAGCTAGAAAACTTCTTCACCAAAGGCCTACAAATTTACATCCATGAATTCAAAGAAAATAAGATGAATGGAAGTGAAGTCCTAAAAAGAAAGAAATATAAGCATAGAGATCATTAAAATTTAATTATTCTAGCCAGGCACAATGGCACACCACTATAATCCCAGCAACTTGGGAGGCTGAAGCAGGAGGATCCCAAGTTCCAGGCCAGCCTGGGAAAATTAGTGAGAACCTGTCTCAAAATTAAAAAAAAATATATCTGGGCATGTAACTCAGTAGTAGATTACCCCTGGGTTTGATACCATCCCTGCACTTCAATCAATAAACAATGATTCTATTATATCAACTTGAAGAAATATAATTACTGCCCATTCTTTGTGGCTTTCCTATTTCCTATTTTCCTATCTCCTCTTTCTTGAGACTGCCAAATAGTGACATTGCAAGGAGTTACTGGTTGAGTGAGTTTCCTTTCTTCAGCGAGGTACCTGAATGAGCTTCTTACTAATGACTTAAATCAATGAGAGATCTTGCATGATGGGCATATTAATTATTTGTTCATTTATTCAACCAAGATTGTTGAATTCTATTATATTACACATTCAATATTGGTACTGGATATACACCATGATTATTACTGAAATTGATGAATCTTGTAATTATCATGGCCATATTTTCAGTACCACCTCCAGTGACCCAAGTTTCCAATTCTAGTTTAAGAGAAGGTGTATTTGGAATACAGTGGGGTTCCCAGTGTCCTCAAATCAATTGAACTCCTGCTAAAGGTACTGTGAATAGAAAGCATATTTACTATGACTGTTATTAAAGAGGTAACCTATCACAGTACTTAAGAACATAATCCCTGGACTAGAATGTCTAGATTCATAAATAAGCTCATATATGAGTGTTTATAACAATGGTGGTAATTATTACTATAGGAAAAAAAACTAAGTCAAAGAGGCTAATCTAAATATAAAACGACTGTCAAGGGAGGTGAGAACGGCAGACAATCACTGTCACTTTTGCAGCCGGTTTAAATATACCACTATGAAATCCTCTCATTTTTAAAGTACACTCTAAACTCTTTCTTCATCTTCAGTTACTAGAATCCAACAGAACAGAAGTTGAGCTGAGCCTATTTTAACATACTAGCACTTCCGTTGAAAAAGTGTTACAACTGTTAACTTGTTATCATTTATATTAACGTGTAATCAATTAATAAGAACATATGTGTCCCACAGACAGACCCCAAAGATATTTAAATAGAGAGCGCAGCGAACATGAGAACCTTGCCAATATTCTGCAGACCTGCTTCCTGGTGGAATTCACAGCTTACTGTTGCAGTTCAGAAAGATGCTTTCCTAAGCACAAATGTAAATATGTCCAAACATCCCAAGTAAAACCACCAGCATCGAATGTTATGTGCATTTAAATCTCCACAAGAAGCAAGAAACTTGTGCTGATAAGACCAGAATCAGCAAGGCTTCAAAGGACGAGGATTTTGCTGACTGAAACTCGCAGAGACCAGTGCTTATGAAAAGACTTTCAGAATCTGTACGTGACCACACAGAAAGGAAAGTGGAACGACCAGGCAATGAATTTAAGCCAACACGAGAACACTGCCCACCCCTGCTATGAAAACGAGTAAACATGTCTAATAAGAGTTAACCAGTACCACAAATGAGGAGAGATGCCAATAGAATAGTAAGCCGGCCGGCCGTCTCTCTCTCTCTCTCTCACTCTCTCTCTCTCTACTTTTAGTGAGGCCCTCCGCAACTTCGTGAGACCCGGTTTCAAAATAAAGTATAAAAAATAGGGCCGGGGGTGTAGCGCGGAGGTAGAACACCCCTGGGTTCAATCCCCAGTACTGCAAAAAAAAAAAAAAGAATAGTAGAAGGGGATTTGGAGAGAGATGTGGGGAGGAGAAAAAGAAGACCTGATGAAGGAAACGGTTCAAATAATGCTGTATACATATATGAAGTTATTAAGACCCATCTCAACAATCGGTGTGGGTAGTGTGAGGGGTCCGGAGGGAAAAACACTGAGTGCTGTGTGCATGTCTGTATCTATCACCCTGAACCCCATATGATGTAGAATTACAATGCACCAATAAAAGTATATTTAAAAAACAATTCACAGGCCAGGCGTGGTGGCACATGCTTGTAATCCCAGTACTTGGGAGGTGGAGACCGGAGGATCTGGGTTCCTGGCCAGCCTCAGCTACTTAGTGAGGCCCTCCGCAACTTCGTCAGACCCGGTTTCAAAATAAAGAATAAAAAATAAGGCTGGGGGTGTAGCTCAGAGGTAGAACGCCCCTGGGTTCAATCTCCGGTACCGCAAAAAAAAAAAAAAGAATTCACCAATACCATTCTCCTTAACACAAGCCCTAGCCAGTGGTGAGGACTTCAAAGCAGCAGCAACGGTGTTAGAAAATAAAATGATAATATTAAAGCCAGTCATTACAATAATGTGCTAATTCTCTGTGCGTTTCTCCTCATTCCTTCTCAACCTGACAAACCCGACTAGTCCTTCAAGGTTTGTCTACATTGTGAAGCCTGGACTAATTTCCTAAGAAAGGTGGCCATTTCTTCTTGGGTGATTTTATTACTCTTTCATAAACCTGAGCATATTATACAAATTTCAGTCATATTTGTCAGACCCAGGACTGCAATTACCACAAGGGCAGAAGCTATCTTCTGCTGATTATTTTTCTCCTAAGATCTAACTCCAGGTTTAGTGCATTATATTAGTTAATGATTAATTAACAAATTTAATGTTAATAATGATCAACAGTAATTTTTATGATATGGGATTAGCTTCTCATGCACATACCAACAGGACTTTCACAGAGTTAGGTGCCTTGTAATTATACATTTGATAAGTGTCAGGGTAGCAGAATCATACATGCACACATTGCTCATTTAGCCCTCCCTCCAATCCCACCCTATTCCCTCCCTCTTCCCTCCCTTTAGTGCTCTGCATAGTGATTGAGTCTTATAAGTTTGTGTATATACATCATGTGCTTTAGTGTGTTTCCCTCCACCCCCTCCCAACTCCCTCAGTTAGGTCATCTTCTTTGTTCATCTAAAGTTTTCTTCTTCTTTGTCTGGAGTCCCTTCTAAGTCCCATTCTCCCTAGCTTCCACATATTAGGGAGAACATCAGACTTTTCACTCTTTGTGACTGACTAATCTCACTTAGCATGATGTTCTCTAGTTCTCTCCATTTCCCTGCAAATTATGTAATTTTGTTCTTCTTTATGGCTGCGTAAAATTCCATTGTGTATATACCCCATAGTCTTGTAATCCATTCTTCTGTTGATGGACACCTTGGCTGGTTCCAAAGTTTGGCAATTGAGAACGTAACACATTTCTTAGAATCTCTTTGGTTTGCTGGCAAAATAAGAAAACCTGAAAATATGAGATTGGGTAAGAGTTAGCTTGGTGAGTTGGGGGCAAGAATTGATGTTATTCCACAGAGGATAACATGTTCAGAGAATGCAGCGAATATGATGCAGACCCAGACCTAGTAGAAATTCGAGGATGCTCTTTAGGGAGAAGGCTCAAGTTGCTATTGGAAAGGTTGGAAGGGTGGCTTAGGAAGGCCCTTTTATGTCATACTAAGAAGTTTGTTCTTTACTTGAAGTAGAGGAGGATCTATTAAGCAGCTTTAAGCAGCAGGGGAACATCATGACAATTATACACACAATGATCAGACAGCACCCAGTGAACAAGAAAGCGAGGACAGGCCTGGAGATGAGGGCTTTGGTTAGGAGGCTGTTGTGATAAATATGTCCATATCTACAGCAGGAATGGTGCTAAGAGGACAGGTGGAGAGATAGTAAGAAGGAGAACTGATCTGAGAACTGGCTAGATGTGAAAAGAAGAGAAAAATTGATCAAAGCTCAAGAACATTAGATTTTAAGGGGGATATGAGTGGAGTGGGGTCAGGGGGAAGCTCACCAAGGGCTGTGTGCATGCCTGTCCCTATCACTCTGAACTTAATTATGTGTGGTTATAATGCACCAATAAAAGTATATTTATAAATAAGAAATGTGAGTGGGATGATGTATCCATGTCTAAGAAGAAAGTTTAAGATTCATTCCTGTTTTCCCAAATTTCCTTTTGTCTGTCAAAAGATTAATCACATCTAGGTAAGAGCTGATCTGTCAGCCTATGTCCAACAATAGTATAACTTGAACTAATCTTTTGACATGTAACACTGGTGAAATACAGATCTTTGTTTTGGTATGCAACATAGACTGATTGATGACATAGGAAAGAGCTTTCAGGAAGAGGGAACAACTTAAGCAAAGGCCCAAGCAATAAGCCAGGCATGGTGGTGCACACCTGTGATCCCAGCACTTGGGAAGCTGAGACAGGAGGATCACAGGTTCACGGCCAGCTGCAGCAACTTAGCAAGGCCCTTAACAACTTAACAAAACTCTGTTACTAAAAACTAAAAAGGGCTGGGGTTGTAGCTCGGAGGTAGAACGCCCCTGGGTTCAATCCCTGGTATCACACACACAAGAAAAAGAAAGAAAGAAAAAGGAAAAATAGGTCCAAGAGAGAGGCACTTATAGGCCAGAAAAGTAGAAGGTTAGTGAGAGGTGAGAGCTTAGTAGGTGCAGCATTCAGAAAATGAGCCACATCGTGCCAGGCCTTAGTGCCTACATGAAGGGATTTGGCAACTTTTTTAAAAGAATGGTTAAGTCATTGTCAGATTTGGGTAGAAGGGTGAAATGGTCTCATTTTAGTGTTTCAAGGGTCACTCTGACTGCTTGTGGTGACAATAAACTAAAGCAGGATAAAGATAGTTACAGGGAGAACCTTTGAGATGCTCTAGGAGAGAGAAGATGCTGGTGGCTTGGACCAGGATAGGGGAAGGAGCAAGGGTCATGAATGAGGAGAAATGCTTGGCTTCTTAAATTCTGATCTTCTCAGTGGAGGCCTGAAAGCCAGAGATTCTGGGACAGGACAAGGCCGATTGCCCAGGGCTCAGGGCAGCACTGTAAGTTCAAATAAAACCCAAAATTTTAACAAGAAACCACATTAAAGGTCTAGGCCACGCCCGGTGGTACATGTGTGTAATCCCAATACTTGGGATGCTGAGACAGGAGGATCACAGGTTTGAGGCCAGCCTCAGCAACTTAGCAAGACCCTGTTTCAAAACGAAAAATAAAAGAGGGCTGGGGAATGTAGCTCCAAAGGAGAATGCCCCTGGGTTCAATCCCCAATACAACAACAAAACAAACTAGGAATTGAATTGTCACATATTTTGGCAGCTACAGAAAAGCCATACTTACATATAGTTGACCCAGAGCTCACCATATGCTAAAGACTTACTAACATCTAACAGGACTTACCTTAACCTACCAGAGCTCACCTAATCTATGTGGTAGTAAGATGCCACAGTTAGAACCACACTGGATTCCACCTCAACTGTTCTGGACCACATAAAATCCCTGCACCTATCCCAGCACCTTGGGTGGCAAAGCCAACTTGGTATGAGTTACCCTCAACTGTCCAATCTCAAACATAATAAATATCCTTCTCAATTGCCTTCTTTGCAAAGCTCATGATTTCTCTAATGATCATTCATTCAATTATCATGTGTTATGTAGTAACTATAGTTAGATCCTAGTCTAGGGGCTGGGATTAAAAACACAAAGAAGAAAAAAACAACTGTCTGCTTATCTATGGAAGCTCTTCATCAAATGTGAAACCAGCTTGGAAGTGGAAAATGACAGCACAATGTGTGGAAGTACAGGAGACCTGTGGGCAAGGGTGACAGCAGTACAGAGGAGGAAACACCCCAGCAAGGAAGTTGAGACATCTCCAGGAAGGTAGCAGCTCTCAAAGGATATGCAGGAATTTGCTTCCAAAAGGAAGGAAAGTATGTCAAACCAGAAACCAGAATAAATGCCTAGGGTCAGCCTCATCATCATGTTAGCTCTTATTTGTAGAAATGTTATAACCAAGACCCAATAGAAAACTGAGAGTATTTTATCATGTCATTGACATCCAACTTTATCTTTAATGTGCTTTTATTGGTACATTACAGTCTCACATCATAATGTAAATCATGTTGACAGTGACAGACATGCACACAGGGCATCCAACTTTTATAGTCCCTACATTTCCTTTCAGAAGTATTATTGTCTCTATCCCTGATTGTGCCAATCATTTCACATTTCCCCATTTATCTCTCAGTGAAAAATGCAACCAAATTCCCCATTGGTACTTGACAGCACGTAGAATCCAAAATGTGAACTTTGGACCCAAAAATATGTTCCTTCCTTCAAACCCATCCAAACTTACTTCCTGACTTGTGTCTGCTGTTAAAGCATTCGCTTCTCCAGGCTTTGGTGTGGCACTGCCCCACGTTGTTTCCCTCTCTCTGAACACCTTTTTTGCTCTTGAACAAGATTCTAAAGAACTTACTTCCCCATTATTCACAATTTCTCTTTCATAATCTGACAATGTCAATCTTATAAATTGACTACCACAGATATTCCAGGAGGTCAGGAAACTGTGCCTTTATCCATACTTGAACTTTTTATCTCCATGTGTTACCTTAACCTACTCTTACAGGTATTTGTCACATCTTGTTATTTTTGGTAATATATATATATATATATATATATATATTTTAACCAAGTGCACAGACCAAATCACTTCAGCAACTATATGTCTTTATAGTGATTAACTTTCCTCCTTTCCAAATCATTTTTTAATCTTTATATTTACAGCATAGCATTCCCTACTACTGTTCTGTGGTATTAACCAGAGTGGACAAGACTTCTGATTTTTGGATTATTTATTCTTAACATAATCTACTTTTAGGAGTAGTACATCTTCCATACAGTGCAGAGTTTCTGAGTTTTTGAGACCTTAGTGTTAGAGAAGGAAGAATCTTCCACTATTGTTTTTTTTTTTAACCATCTCTCTTCCTTAGCCCTCTCTCCTATCAATTCAATGGGCCCCTTCTTTCCAGTGGTAAGAAAAATAGGTCTTAGCCTTGCATTATAAAACTCATTGTTAGCATTTCTTCAGGAGTCGAACCATATCAAGTCTTCCTTGACTTGTGATTTCACTTTAACACAGTGTTTTATTCCAAAATTTCTGAAATATTGAGTTTCTTTTTGTGTGCCATAATTCAACCTAATAAGCATTCCCTAACTATCTTTAGTAAATTCCAGTGAAACTAATAACATGGATGGGTATTGTGCACAACTAATGAATCACAGTTTTGGCTTTGAGTTTTCAACTCTGATTTATGTGATCTCGAATGCCAGGCATATTAGTGGTTATCTTGTCTCTTATATCTTACTACTGACATAATCAGAAAGATTAATTGGGGATGCTTGGATTAGGAATTTAAAGTACATTTTGAAAATGTGAAGCTTGTCAAGAAAGTTGAGAAGAATCAAAAACAAACAGAAAATGATGGCAGTTACAAGTGCTCCAAGTGTTAAAACCAAATAAGAAAATAAATATTATTTACTTTCTAATAAGCAGAGGTGTTCACATGTTGAAATCTTCGTTTATCTTGCAATAACAGTTCATGTGCTAAATAGTAATTGTCCTCTAATTGCTTTGTTCTTCAAAATGTGTCAAATCAGGCAAAATGACATTGTCTACTTGTGACAATGATGGCACTTTTTGCAAGTGTCCCGCCTACCTGCACACACACCACCCAGCACACACATAGTTTTCGCTTGTCTTCATAAACACAAAGACTAAATGGGTTGAATAATTTGTAACAACTATAAACCACATTTTTAACATATTCGTGTAAATAAGTAGTGATAAACCCTGCATCAGACATTTGGAAATATTTAAATCCACAGATCACATTGTGGTAACTGTGTGGACTATTTTGTCACATTTTCCTGTACCCCAGTTGAAATACCTTCCCAAATCTTTCCAAAAATGACTTCTCATGTTTCTTTACATATTCTAACATTCTCTCATCTTTAAATTACCTTCATAAACACATTTTAAATCCAGGTCTCATGTTTACCTGCATGGTTTTTCAGAAAGAGCCCTGGAGCAGGAATCTGAAGTTCCATGTACTGGTCTGACTCCACATTTTCAGCAATATCTGTAAAGTGACTACAGTCGCATCATTCTCTACTTCAGCCGGGTGCAGAGCCAAGTTCTTTACAGACAGGAGGTTTTTTTTTCAATGTTCATAACAGTCAAATAGAGAAAGTATCATCTTCTCATTTTCTTTCTTTCTTTCTTTCTTTCTTTCTTTCTTTCTTTCTTTCTTTCTTTCTTTCTTTCTTTTTGTGGTGCTGGGGATTGAGACCAGGAACATTCTGCCTCTGAGCAGACTGTGTCCCCAGTTCTATTCTTTTATCTTGGAAATAGGGCTCACTAAGTTGCTGAGGCTGGCCGCGAACCCTCGTTCCTCCTATCTCAGTCTCCCAAGTACTAGGATTACAAGTGTGTGCCACCAAGCCTGGCCATCCTCCCCATTTTAGAGGTAACACAACTAAAGTCCAGAGAAGTTAAGTAATTTACTCAAAGTGACAAAGCCAGTAGCTAGGACAACAGGGACTGAAACACAGGGTGAATGATTCTGAAGAAAACCACCTAAATTGCTTCATTAGCTCTGTGACCTGGCCATTTCCTTTCCTCATTTGGAGACCGGGCGACTACCAGAGAAGTCTCCTGCCTACTCACTATAGTTGAGAAGATTCAGTATTTGACATAGGGTAGGAGTTAGGATATCCATTCTCTCATCCTTTAAATGCCTTCTCTATACAATTTGAAAACCCTTATTCTGGTTGTAATCCTGCCCAGAAGGTGCCTTTTATCTGGAGCCCCTTAGAAATCCTAAATTCAGGTCCTAAGTCTAAAACAAATATGACTCCTTGTATCTGGCTTTATGATTCCTATTAAATTAAGACCATGCTTTCCAAGTTTCAGAGGCTGCATCTCTCGTTGCTGTGTGCTCAAGTATTGGGATATATATCTACTGTCAGCTGTACTGACTCTACATTTGTAAAATTCAAGGTTCATTTCCTTTCCACTTCTTAGGTGTGGCGCTTTAGCCTTGGCTGAGACTAGATAGTGCTTCTTGTGTGTCTTGGGGCTGGATCCCATCTGCAGAAACCTAGTGTTCTCAGTTAATAAGAAATGGGGGAGGAGGGTGGGATGTTTGAACTGCTATGTAGTGAACTTTTTTTATGTGTTTCAGTACCAGCTCAGTAATTTCTTTCTTTCTTTCTTTCTTTTTTGGTACTGGGGATTGAACCCAGAGGCATTCTACCTCTGAGCTATACCCCCAGCTTTATATTGTTTTTATTTTTTGAAACAGGGTCTCGCTAGGTTGATTAGTCTCACTACTTGCTGAGGCTGGCCTTGAACCTGCAATCCTCCTGTCAGCCTCTCAAGTACTGGGATTACAGGCATGCACCACCACGCCCAGCCAGCTCAGTAATTTCTATTTATGCAAAGTTACGTGATTTCCTCTTACACAAGACACCAGTTATATTATTTAGCTAGTACCACAGTTGTTTTTTTTTATTCTTCATATTGTCCTTCATTTCACAATTGTAAAAGCAATTTGAACTAGAGGACATTTGCCTAAGAAGTGGTGACATTGGCTGTGAATAAATGACCCCAAAAACCATTATTGCAAAATTCTAGTAAATATAACAGTAGAATATTATTAATAATAGCATAGCACGTATAGGACAAGACCATGTGTGGAATTCCATACCAACTTTATAGCTTATCATATTGAAGGAAATCCTATTCTTTCATGTCAATGATGTCTAAGTATCACTTATAGAGAACTATGCTGACCTTTTCTCATGATAAACATACTACCATATGTGCTTCTATTCTTATACCACATAAGTATTGATTTATCTTGTATTTTCCCCATTATTCATCCACACAGGCTATTCCTTTCCTGAATCAGCATGCGATGGGGCTCTTGGCCAACCCCTCTGATGTATTTCCTATCCCCAAACACCTTGCTTTATTTTCCCATATACTTTTCTTATTTAAACCCATCTTGGTGACTTCTCTACCTATGCATATTGTCTGCCTTCGTTTCCACTATTAAATTACTGTTATTCTCAAAGAAGAGAACTGTGCCAGGCACATAGTAGATTCTCAATAAATATTTATTGAATACATTAATGGATAGTTAAATCCAAACCCTTATATAAAATTAAAGACCTATGTTAAACTCAGGCTAATAGTGGGAAGAGTTTGCACCTTGGCAAATGTTGGAAAGATATATAAGGATCAGGGAAAGCTTTAAGGGAATATCAAATTACACTGTCAGCTTGATTTTTGTTTCCTGGAGGATTTTTTTTTTATGTAGGTCAAATCTTTCACTAGAAATTTTAATTCCTTTAAATATTTCAAAATATAATGATGTAAATTTTAATATTTTAGGAGAATATGTTTCCAATGAGATTACACAGATGCTACACAGTTAGCTGTGAGAGGCATCACATTTTGACTTCAAATTTCTAGTGAGAACATGTGATGCTTATGGTTAGTCAAAATCAATTAGAAATGGGTTGTTTTAGTCCACTTTTCAGTCACTATGACCCAGATATCTGACAAGCACAACACAGAGGAAGAAAGGTTTATTGGGGCTCCCAGTTTCAAAGGTTCCAGAGGTTTGAGTCTGTGGTTGGCTGGCTCTGAGGCAGAAACTATGGCAGCAGGGTGGGTGATGGAGAAACACTGCTCTCAGTCATGGCAGCCAGAGCAGAGAGAAAGGGAGAGAGAGAGAGAGAGAGAGAGAGAGAGACCCAGGACATGTATAGTCCCCCCAGTGACCCACCCTCTCCAGTCTGCTCCACCGCTGAACCTTCCCGCAATGGAAACCATGCTTTCAATACTTGAGCTTTTGGGGTGCATTCCCAAATCAAACCATAACATATATCATCTAGCAGGACACCAACCTCTGTAATCAAATAAAAGTCCTTCTACTCACCCACTTCTAGTTCCATTGCCAAACTATGCACTGCTACCCTACAGCTATAGATGAACAGTGTCTTTATCCATATTGTTGCTATTGCTGCAACTGCTAAACAGATTTAACCTGTGTTTAAGCATATGCTTTGTTTATTCTATGAAAGCAAGAACCAAACCGTGTCCATCTTCTTTATGTTTTTATTTTCTGCAACAGCCACAATCTCCCATACACAGAAGCTTCTCTTTCTACCCATGAAGGAATAGCCAAAAACAATTGCCAGTTATCTGTTTTGCTCAGGTCCTGTGTTTGACTCTGGGAAAGAAAAGGCACATAAGAAACACAACAGAGTGTCTAGGGAAGATGCAGCTGAGAAAACAACCATTGTGTAGTACGATATAGAAAGTATAGGCATAGGAATATTCTGTCTGTGGTAGAACAGATGAGGAACATTTAACCCAGCCTGCTGAGGAGTGGGTGAAGGATCAAGGTCTAGTATGTTCTAGGTACTAGAACTTCCTTATCCATTATTTAAAAATACATGCTAGTCAACTTTAGATGCTACTTTCACTTACCGCAAATGCAAATAGGGTCTCTTTCCTGCCAGTTCATGTAGCTAGGGATAGTGCTTTTACCCATCTATATGTTAGTACCTGAATGTAGTTCTCTTATCCTCTAAAATCCCTTGGAGAAAGACAGTCCATTTCTTCTTTCCTCCAATAACAGTAATGATTTTGCTGAAGGATGATGGATACTGAATATCAATCATTTCTCATATTGTTTGTTCCCATTTTAGCAAGAGTAACTAGATTTCATTGATTCTCTCTCTCTCTCTCTCTCTGTGTGTGTGTGTGTGTGTGTGTGTGTGTGTGTGTGTGTGTGTGTTTTACTGGGGATTGAACCCAGAGGCATTCTACCTCCAAGCTACACCCCCACCCTATTTTGTTTTATTTGGAAACAGGGTCTCGCTAAGTTGCTAAGAACCTTGCTAAGTTGCTGAGGCTGGCTTCGAACCTGCGATCCTCCTGTCTCAGCCTACCAAGTATGGGGATTACAGGTGTGTGCCACCACGCATGGCCCATTAATTCCCTTAATGAATGTGTTGAGGCCCTATTCTGTGTAAGCATGTGAAGAACTGAATCAGGCACAGCTCATAGTACCAGAGGTCACTGCGTCCCTACTCTCCAGGAACTTAAGTTCTAGCCCGGGGAACCCCAACAAATATGTAGCATTATTTCAGCTAATGATAAGAACTATGGACAATATGAAGCAGGAAAAAAATACTGAGAGGTTGGGAGGAGCTACCTTAGAGTGGTCACAAAAGTAGCCTCAGAAGAGGTACAGCTGGGACTGGAATGGTGGAGGCACCCTGCAGGCAAGGACCCAGGAGGAGCAAGTGCAAAGTCACAGGACTGCTGTGACTGATGAGAGAGAGGACTGGTGTGGTTGGGTTTTGATGGGGGAGAAAATAAGGGTGGATGAAAAGGAAGAGAGAGAGGAATGAGAGGACAGTGAACATTGGGCAGATACCGGATTTATTTTTTATCCCAAATCCAGCTATGTATTACAACCATCTTATTATGTGTGCAGCCTTGATCTCTAATACCTGGTCTGTTATTCATTAAATAGTGTCAAGACAATGGAGACATAAAGAAAAGCCTCAGAAATGGACCACAGTAGCAGCCCACAAAGACTCTTACTACATCACCCCTTGTTTATGGTCCCCAAGATGGCAGCAGATCCAACTCTCAGCTTGTCACTCCTCTTATGTGAAAAATAGGGATCATCTGCTTCCCCTAAACCCAGATGTGACCCAGTGCCATTTGTTCAGATCCCTGACACATTGCTGATCCTTAACACCATGGGCAGAGGGAACGCTAAGAGCCTAGGAAGACCCCGTCACTGTGGTCTGGGCTTTGCCTGTGCACCCAGGGCTTCACCTAGGAAGTGAGGCACTGAACTCATCTGCAGGTAGATCTCTCCACACCCAGTCATGGGTTCTATGCCCTAACCTGGAAAATCAGATAGGGATTGGGTGAAGCACAAAGAGTTCCTCTCAGGAGGAGAGGAAAATCAGTGTCCTCCCTCTCGTTTCTTTTTCCTCTGCTGAGGCACCTTGTCGAATCCTAGTGATATGTATTGCACTTTTAGCATGCATTCTGAAGAGTCTGTTGTGCGATCTTTGTCCATGAGTCCCTGACATTGTTTGGATATGAAGTATCCCCCAGAGACTCATGTGTTCAAGGCTTGGTTCCCGTATTAGTCAAGGTTCTCTAGAGGAACAGAACCAAGAGGATTTGTGTATTCTAAAAGGGAACACATCACACTGGCTTATGTTGCCAGAAGCTGTGTGGTCCCCAAATGGCCACTGCGCATTGGCAGGTTGGGGAACAGGTAGCTGCTCAGTCCATGAAGTTGAAGTCTCAGAACATCAGAGACCAATGATGCACCCCCAGTTTCCCAAAAGACCTGGAAACTCCTTGGAGAATTATTGGTGAGAGTTCACTTTGGAAGAGCAAAGGGGCTAGAGTCTGCATTCTCAGGCGAGAGCAGCAGCAGCAGATGCACCTGTTCAGGAAGAATCATGGCTGCCTTCACACCACACACACTTCGCTTCCTTCTTCTTCCACCCTTTGTTCCATCCAGGTGCCTAGCTCATTGGACAGTGCCACCCACATTTAGGGTGGGACTTACCCCTCAATTTGCTGTTCCACATGCCAATCATCTCATCAACACTCCAAAGTCTCTTAATTCTGGGCATCCCTCAGTCCGATCAAGTTGACAATCTAGATTAACCATCTCAGTCCCCAATGTAGCTAGGTTCAGAGATGGAGCTTCAGAGAAGTGGTTGCCTGAGGGCTCGAATCTCGTCAATGGATCAACCCACTGATGACTGAATGGACCACTGGAAGGTGGTGGACACTGCGGGGGGGGGGGCATGGTAGGAGGAAGTTGGTCGCTGTGGGTCTGCACTGGAAGGGTATTTCTTATCCACAACCCCTTCGTCCTCTCCACTCCCTCCTTCCCAGCTGCCAGGAGCTGAACAGCTTTCCTCCACTGGCAGATCATAGTATAAAACATCTGAAACTATGAGCCAAAATACACTTTTTCTCCTTTAAGTTGTTCATGTCAAATATTTTGGTCACAGCAATGAAAAGCTGACTAACACAGTCCTGTATGTTTCTTTCTGTGGTCTTGGTTTTGTTTCTTGTTTTGTTTTGTTTTTGTTTCTGTTTTAGTTTAGTTTTGTTTTTGTTTTGTTTTGTTGTGTTTTGTTTGTGGTACTTGGAATTGAACCCAGGGGCATTCTACCTCCAAGCTACACCCCCAAAAACTTTTTATTTTTTGTTTTGAAACAGGATCTCACTAGGTTGCTCAGAGTCTCACTACATTGCTGTGGCTGTCCTTGAACCTGGGATCCTCCTGTCTCAGCCTCCCATGTACTGGGATTACAGGCATATTTCACCACACCTGGCTAGGTGTGTGTGTGTGTGTGTGTGTGTGTGTGTGTGTGTGTGTGTGTGTTACTGGGAATTGAACCCAGGGGTATTCTACCTCCAAACTATACTCCATCCCTATTTTATTTTTTATTTTGAAATAGGGTCTTGCTAAGTTGCTGAAGGTCTCACAAAGTTGCTGAGGCTGTCCTTGAGCCTGCAATCATCCCAGGGTGGTTTATAGAAAAACTAAAATATGATTAAGGAAGAATAATGACCCAACATACATAGGCATGACTCCTGCTTGGGAGATTACACTGATGCTTATGCAAACTGCACATTTGCCTGCACTGTGCTGCTTCTAAAGATGACTCAGAGCTGGGCATGGTGGTGCACACCTGTAATCCCAATACTTGGAAGGCTGAGACAGGGGGATCGTAGGTTCAAGGCCAGCCTCAGCAACTAAGTGAGACCCTGTTTCAAAATAAAAAGGGCTGGGAGTGTAACTTGGAGGTATAATGCCCCTGGGTTCAATCCCCAGTTCAAAATAAAAATAAAAACAAAAACCCACCTCATTAGCATATAATGTTCTTCACTGTCTCCACCTTAATTTTTTAGAAGTTCCTACTTATATTGCTAGTATATTTTGTAAGCTCATGCATTAGCTCACAAATAGCTGTCTAGCAAATAGTTCGTGCAAGGCTCTATATGAATTAGCTGATTCAGTGATGAATTCCGGAATCAACTCGCAGAGTCCAGACCGACCCCAATGTATTAAAGTTTTAAAATGCTCAGTGCCGGTGTTGATTTTTTTGGTAATGCCTTGTGAAAGTTTAGACAAAACAGAAGTCTGATATTTTCAGCAAAGCAAAAAAAAAAATACAAATGAGAATAACTCCTGCTTTTGTTCCAGAGGCATCCAAACATGATTATTTTATTAGCCCACTCCACATTGCGTGAGTTCTCTCTGTGTAATGTTTTATGGTCGCATCTCGCTGGGCACCAGCTCACTTTTTCTGCCAGTGCAGACAAGTTATGCTGGGCATTTACTGTAAGTGCAAGTTTCTGCCCTGTTGGTGGTGGACTGAGACTTCAGGATGGAGGGCCACAGGGGTGTAGACAAAGCTTCGTGCCACCAAATACAGCAGCTGAGTCGCCCGACAGTGGAGGATAAAAAGTTCTGAGTGCTGTGGCAAACGTTTTCTTCCTTCTGGCTGCCAGCGCCTTTCAAAGCTGACTCCCAAAGGCTTTTTCCCTTCATTTAGGTTTTGTGTGGGGTAAATTAATTCACGAGTTGTTGTTAATAGAAAACAAAACAGAGCAAAACAACCTCTTTCCTTGGTCTTCCCCGAAATACCCACAGGAACCCACCCAATAGGATGGCCCGGAACCAAATGCTTTTGTTCAAAGCCAGCAAGGCTGGCGCAGCTGCCAGCGCTGCCCACAGCTACCTCGATGACGGGAGCTGCACAGAAAATATGCAAACTGGAAAACGGGTCCATTTTATTGTCTTACAACAGTATTTTTTCTTGTTCTCCAGCTAAGTTCTTTGCCAAGGGCAAGGAGGACTGAAGTCGCTCGCTGTGGCCCTGTCTTGGCTGTCAGTGTGAACCCCAACCACTTCTGGCACCCCATTTTTAGCCGAGAGGCACTGTGATTGCTTACCAATAAGTCATGATGAGTTGATGATGCAGGTGGACCACATCATAAATATTTTAACATGTCTTTTTCATCCACAGCAACACAATATTACGGTGGCAAAAAATTTTTCTCCTAGGACAGGCAATTAGTAGTAGGTAGAAACCATTAGAACATTCATGAAAATAAGAAAATGAATTTTAATTGTGTGCATTCAATGTCTGATCTACAATGAGTAAAACAAAACTCTAGTTAAATTAAGCTTTATCACATTATAAAATTTATTTTATTTTACTTTATTGGTTCTGGGAATCAAACCCACGTTTATTCTACCACCAAGCTACACCCCCAAGCCTATTTTATTTTTTTATTTTGAGATAGGGTTTCATCAAATTGCTGAGAGCCTCGCCAAGTTGCTGAGGCTGTCCTCAATCCCCCACTCCTCTCATCTCAGCCTTCCAAGTACTGGGATTACAAGTGTGTGCCACTGAGCCCTGCTAGAATCTATTACATTTAAGTATTTTGGTAAAGTATTTAGAAAATACAACTTTCCATCTCTAATAATAGTAAAACCAAACTGGGGATTATCTGAAATGAAACAAATGGATAGGAAAAAGAAACAAAACTGATTGCATGTGACTAGCTATCTTTGATATGAAGTTACTCAACATGTAAAGGAATCTTCATACTGAATTTTTATCAACTCCTTAGCCATTTGGCTTTCATGTTTGATCACTGTTAATATTCTGCTTAGGGGTATTTCACTAAAGTCAGATTGTTAACAACTGCCATAATTCCTTTTGCCTTCTTTTGAGGACAGTGACTTCATGGGTTATAAACCATACAACTTTGCATAAAGCTCTCATGGCTGGCTCCTCCTGCACACCTCATTCTTCCTCCTCGGTTCACTCACTTCCTATCCCAACTCCTTTTACTACTGTCTCACATTCTAGCTCTCAAACTGCACCAAGGAAAAGGGACTGAGACAGTGAGTGCCTCGGAGGGCAGGAGACAGATCTCAAATGCCAACCCTGCTCCTCCCTGCAAGCCAGGGCTCCTAATACTTCGCGGTGTTGCTGGGAGATGAAATAACATGCACAGCCGCCTTTAGCTTTTTCATGTGCCGAGAAATCGAAAATATGATTGCATCGCTATTCCAAAGAACTTATAAATGTGTCACGTCCTGTGCCTTGATCACAAATGGCCCCAAATCCAGGCTGTGCTACCTGCTTATTTTCCTCATAAATTTTAAATGAATGTTTCATAACACCAGTACGTTTTTTTTTATGAGAAAGGAGGATGATCAAGGTCGAAACTGTTTGATAACTGATGTTTCTTTGTTTACTTGGAGTGGGAACAAAGTTCTCCTACCTGTGAGCTGTGGTTCCTCCTCAGTGAACATTTTCTGCTTTGTATCTGAGGTCCAAACAGACTCAGGGAATATATATTTCAAAAGTATATGAAATAAAATGAGATCTGGCCACAGATCCCTATATTATACTTTGTCCTGTTTGCACGGGCGGACATTGGATTGATCCAACGTTGCTATTTTTATCATTTATCTTGTGCCGTATTGCTTGGTTTTATTTGTGAATTCATTTCATCCTTAATAATCTTACAAGAAAAGGGGCATGTTTCTGGTTATACTTGGGGATTCTTTGAAAGCTATTCTTTAATCAATGATTTCTCACGACAGTACATATAACAAAATGTCAATACCCGATTGACCATGGGTAGTAATCCCAAAAATAAAATGCTAGCCGGAATCAGACAGTGATTTCTCTAAACAGAGAACGGAGGATATTGCTTTTACAGCTGATGCCTGATTCAAACTTTCTCCCGTTAATCTGATATTTCTGTTTTGGACACTAGATGGCACTATGAATTCACTTAACTTGGAACAAAACCAGCCCATCAGTAATTTCAAAGAGAAAAAAAGATGAGAATTTTCCTTAACTGATTTGATAGTCTGACACATATTCTTAAGGAAATGAATTTATATGATGTAACAGTTATTTCATTAAGTTTCAGTGAAAGAAAAAAAAGCATCCTCTTTTGGCGAGGAA
Source organism: Glis glis (assembly GCA_004027185.1). Lineage (NCBI taxonomy): Eukaryota > Metazoa > Chordata > Mammalia > Rodentia > Gliridae > Glis > Glis glis. The sequence continues at coordinate 47,016 of PVJS01002174.1, forward strand.
AATGTGACTGTTTCTACAAACACAAAACCAGTTAAATCAGCTCTCAAAGTCTAGTCAGAGGGAAGAAAAGAAGTCAGACAGGCTTGTTAGCTAACTTGACTGCTTTCTGACTGACTTAAATGTTTTCTTGACTACTTGACAGTCAAATAGTCAAGCCAGTGTGTGTGTGTCGATACAGGCTGTACTTTGTAGGTTATGAAGTGAACATCTATGGTGTTAGATTTCTTTCCTGCCTCCTTTGTCATCTGCCTGGTCGGCTCAGTTGGTTAGGGCAGTCTACTAATGAGGCCAAGGTCACCCTGGTTTCCATCCCTCCCTGGGGGTGGATGAGTTCTCCTCACAGAAAGAACGGCTGCTCCTGGGCTGGGAACCATGTCCTTAACTCTGGACTGCATATGGAAGTCTAGTGATGAGAATGAATACATCATTACGAGAAGATAAAAACAACTCACGGGATACACACCCTATTACCAGCAGATCTGCAATGTCGCTTTCCTATACAAAGGACCAAGCGCTTCTAAAATCAACTCTGTTAACTAGCAAAGCCATATTCCTTGTCCATCCAACCAAATCTATATTATTAAGAACTTCCCGTATGCCAGGCAGAGAAGATACTGAAGGAGAGGGATGAAGAAGACACAGCCAGGACCACAATGACTTCACAAGACAAGATAAACAGGCAAATAAGTATGAGATCCTGTGATCCATACCATAATCGAGAAGAGAGAGGGAAAAAGGTGTGTGTGTGTGTGTGTGTGTGTGTGTGTGTGTGGCCAAGGAAGTGATTTTTAGATTACAAAGAATGTATTTGATTATATTTAGACCCCTACTTTACCAGCTCAGCTCCTGCCTCTTGCCACCATAGACCCAAACTCTAGGCCCAGGGATCTCTTCTATGTTCACAAACACCACTCTCTTGTGTATCTCTCTGTCTTCACACGCTGCTCCTTCTTCACCTGGAATGCCTTTGTCCGAATTTGGCAGCTGAATAATCATCAATCTTTGAGATCTAACTCATGTGATTGCCTGAAGTTAGACTCTATTTTGCTCCTGCAGCTGTAGCAATGTCAGAGGAATGGCAGACTGGGGACCTGTGTTGCAAAATGCCTTCTCTGTACATTGTATTCTGTGAGTGGTGCTGCCCAGAGTTGTATCACCTGGTGGAGTCGGAAGTCATACCAAATCCAGGCCTTCTGAATTCTAATTCTCTTTGCTTGTTCCTCATTGGGGAAAATTGAGTAGGGAGGTACCCAAGAACCCAATGTCATTTTTAATATTGCCAAAAAGTCATTGCTTTTATCTAGATTCTTTTTTTTTTTTTTGGCTCATTCTGTAGCTAACATTGGAAATAAGGGATACATCAGTGCACTGACCCAAGGGCAAAACCACAGTGTGTCCACCAAGGGCAAACAGAGGAAAGGACCTTTGGTTTCGTTCCCAGCAATACTTAACTGGGCAATGTTCAGCGCAAATTCACTAATACTGAGAAGAAAGCTAGACCACCTTCGATTATAGCTTTTGGTACATTTATATATTAATATTTGTCTACCTAGTTGGTATTTATTCATTTATTGATCTGCTGGGAAGTCACTTAAGAATGCCACTTTGAAGCTGGGCGTGGTGGTACACACCTGTAATCTCAGTACTTAAGAGGCTGAGACAAGAGGATCACAGGTTTGAGGCCAGCCTTAACAACTTAGCGAGACCCTCAGCAATGTAGTAAGACCCTGTTTCTAAATAAAGAATAAAAAATAGGGCTGGGGTGTAGCTCAGAGGTAGAATGTCCCTGCAGTACTAAAAACAAAAAAAGATTACCACTTTGAATATTAATTCACAAAATATACTCATGATACTATGCTAAAATGATTTTTAAAAATATTTCATATTTTAAGTATAACATTAAAACAGTGCTAAGTATATATTGAGGTTCTTAGTATATTTTATTGAACAAAATAAACTTTCTAAGTTAAACAATTGGTCATTCACTTTGATAGCCAACCAAATAATTTTAACATACCTTAAATAATGATTTTCTATTATCTGAAAATCACATTAAATATGCTATCAGAAAAAATTTTGAAAACTAGACAAATTTTTTAAAATTACCTCAACTTTAGAAGTAATAATATTCTATCAAAATCTAACATACTTAATTTTCTAAAAAATACAATTTAATAAACATTTAATACGTATGTATAATACATGCCTATTAATTTGATTTTATGAAAGCTACTTAAATGACATAAATCCCAATTATTTAATATACTCATTCAGAAATATAAAATTATAAGATGGCTGGAGGAATTAAAAATTATTATAGTAAAAGTTATAAGCCGGGCGTGGTGGCAAACGCTTGTAATCCCAGTACTTGGGAGGCTGAGACCGGAGGATCTGGGTTCGCGGCCAGCCTCAGCTAATTAGTGAGGCTTTGGCAACTTTGTGAGACCCGGTTTCAAAATAAAGGATAAAAAAAATAGGGCTGGGGATGTAGCTCGGAGGTAGAACACCCCTGGGTTCAATCCCCGGTACCTCAAAAAAAAAGAAGAAAATGTTATAACAAATTACAATGTTATGCAATTATTTTCTTCAACATAAATTTGACTCCATGTTCACTCTTAGATAAACATTTTAGGAATTATTTCTAGTTCCAAGAAAAGAATATCTAAACTTCTCTCTTGATTTTCTCCATCTCCTACCCTCTCTTTTCCCTTCTTCTCTCTTTTCACTTTTTCTTCTTTTCCCTCTCATCCCCTTTTCTTCTCAAACACGAAAGTACTAAGGAAGGTAGGTTTTGCCAGGGGTGGGAGAGGAGAAAACACAGTAGCTCAGGGTGAGCCATAGGAGCTGAGTGAGAGGAGGCCAGCGTCTTTGACAGGGGCGAGGGTGATACACTCATAAGAAGTCTTTGGACAAGGTGTTTTAGATCTGAGTGGAATGAGGTACTCAAGCAAGGATGAGGGCTAGCATTAGGAATAGATAGAGGTTTGATGAAATGATTAAGTATATTAATGATGATGATTTTTTTATGTACTGGGGATTGAACCAGGAACCCTTTACCACTGAGCTATATCCCAAGCCTTTTTATTATTATCATTGTTTTTTTTTTAATTTTAGATGTGGTCTCTCTACGTTGCCCAAGCCAGCCTCAAACTTGTGATCCTTCTGTCTTTCCTCTCAAGTAGCTAGGATTACAGGTGTGCCCCATGGTGCCTGGCTTTGATGATGATAATGTTAGAGGAGGAGTTACAAATATGGAAAGAGGTGAAAACAGAATGAGCACTGTGGTATTGAGTTGGAATTGGGAATATTGGTACGAATTCATGGTTTAATTTTTTTAATATACTTGGGCAGGCATAGACACAAACATTGGTAAAAGTGTGTATCTATGTATGAATACGTGTATGTATACCCCTACACACATCCCCTTGCTCTGTTGAGATGGCACTGGGAGCAGCAGTGTCCTTGTAGCAGTGAACACCTCCAGCTGCTAGATCTTGGTATCTAAGTACCACATATCTTCACACCCGAAGCAGTGGAAGTGAACAGCATGCTCAGGAAACTATGAGAGCCTGCTATGACTACAAATTGAGATAGACGTCTGGTTCAGCCCGCATGTGCACACACACATCCATCCATCCATCCATCCATCCATCCATCCATCCATCTAATGTACTCAAAATTTTCCATTTTAGACTCTTTTGTCCTATTTTACTTATCAAATGCTATCAAAATAGAATGAATGTGAGAGAGAAGTTCCCCTTTCTAATTTCTATTAAGGAAAATATTTTTTAACTGTTTTGTCCTTTTCCCTTACTACCCCAAGCCTTATAATTAGGGATCCTTTATTCAAGAAGGTTTCTAATAATAATCCATTAATCTCCTCATTTATTTTTAAAGTGTGTATGGAGAATCAACTATGTGCCAATAAGCAATTTTAAAATTCACAGAGCCACTTTACATTGCTTTAAGCAAAGGTGTGTGATTCTTGTCAATCTACCACAAATCCATGCATATTAAAATGCAGTTACCCAAACGGAACAATAAGTATTCTCCATACTTCCTACCAAAGGTTTCACATGGAGACAAATGTTAATTCTGCCAGAGACTCTCAATTTTTAGTGGCCCAAATCATTTTCTTATGTTTCTATTTTTAAAATACATTACATTATTTCTGTTTCAAAACACCTACTAATATACTTAAATAAGATTTTAGTTTTAATGAAAAATGGAGTTATTCTCCTAATACATAAAGACTAACCATCCGGTCCTGTGTGTGTTTTTCTTATCTAATTTTGAACAGGGGTGTCACATGCTAGCTTCAGCAATGTAACAGATCTAAAATAGTATACTTTAATTAAATTAAAATCTTAGGCATCAAATCATAAATTTAATAATACCTGCCCTAACTCCTGCATCAAATCATAAATTTAAAAAGTTAAGGCATCAAATTATAAATTTAAAAACACCTGCCTGAGTCCCTGTCCTGTGAGGGAACTTGGAAGGTGCTGCTGGGATTTTAAGGTAAAGCCTGACAACTAGAGAAATTTGCAATCCAATATCACCACTAAGGATTAAAAATTAAATAAAAACACAAAAGGAGCCGGGCATGGTGGCACATGCCTGTAATACCATTACTTGGGAGGCTGAGACAGGAGGATCACAGGGTCTTGGCCAGCCTCAGCAACTTAGTGAGAACCTCAGCAACCTAGTGAGACCATGTCTCAAAAATAAAAAGGGCTGAGGGTGTCGCTCAGAGGTAGAATGCCCTGGCTTCAATACCCAGTACAAAAAAAAGGTAAATAACAATAAAAAATTACTCAGAAGGTGTTAACAAAGCAAAATATGGTTAATTGCTAAGTGTACTGTGTACCTAAGTATATTAAAATTCAGACAAAAAGAATTTAGAGTGGAGCCAGAATGCCTTTGGAAGATACCTTCTTCTTAATTTCCAGATAATACAGCCAGTAGTAGTACTCATCAACATGTATTAAATCTTTTTCCCCATCCTACACAAGATATCTATCTCACTTACCTATTTTTTCTCTGCTGCCTCTTCCCACTTTGCCATATCTATACAAAAATATGGACACTTAAATGACAGTGGAGCCCGTACACCCTTTGAAACATAAAACTCTCTAAGATTTTCAGGTTTTGCCCACACACAATGGATTCCACCACCACTTTGACTGAGCTAACAGTTTCCCATCAGTTTATTCAAATGGCTGAATTACTTGCACATGACAGTCAGTACACAGATGAGGGTCTCTAAATTTCCCCCTAGAGCCTGCTTAAAACCAGCATCCACTCAACTCTCTAGGCTCCAGGACACCATTCTACCAAGGTTAGTGGACTCGTGAGAGTTCTGGGTTTCCGATTAACATCCTGACACTAGTGGGTGTTCTTGCCAACTTCTCCATGTGAACCCAGGCTCAATGTTCATGACCATGATTATAATTGAATACATTTCCACTCTAGATGAATTCTGTACAAATAAGAGAGAGTGGTAACATTGCAATTTGAAAAAATGAACAATCAAAGAATTCTTAGAGAATTGTGTTAAGATCAAATTTTATCAGTTTTATAATAACATATATTTGATCCAGAAGTAAAATTAATTTTTTCTTTGAAACCATCGCTACTTATTGAATACAATATTACAATGATTAACACTTGGGGATCTATATTTATATGTTTCTATGTGTTTATTCATAAATAAATGTATGTGTATATACACTTTTGTGTGTGTTCCTCTTTTTTCTTTCTTTATTTTTTGTGGTGCTGCGATTGAACTCAGGGGCATTCTCTGAGTACACTCCCAGCCCTATTTTTTATTTTGAAACAGAGTATCACTAAGTTGCACGGGGCCTTGCTCAGTTGCTGAGGCTGGCTTCAAACCTGTGATCCTACTGTCTCAGCCTCCCAAGTACTAGGATTGCAGGTGTGCTCCCTCACACCCAGCTTGTGTGTGATCCTCTAAGTGATCATAATCCAGAACTAAATATAGTCTTAATAATATTAATGTGCTGAATGCTGGCAGAAAAATTATAAGCATTACTTCTAAATCAGGGAAGTTGTTCTTCTAGACATGTAAGTATCAGAGGTCAGTGGGAATTATTCTATTAGATATAGATGCCAGAGAAATTCTTACAGGCAGGAATTTTATTAGAGAAATAGGTATTTCCTCCTCATATCACAAAACCTAATGCATTTAGCTAGGCCAGGTTTGCAACATAATGTAATAACAGAGGATTTTCCTACACACCCACATCCAGGGGTTCTATAAAGTAATCAACAAGGGCTCAAGCATAGTGGAAAGCTAAGAGTTCTGAGACTGTCATGAATTTGGTGGCTGCTCTGTGGAGAGCCAAAGTAAACACTGGGTCACCTGTCTTCCATATCTGCTTTTAGCTGGAACGCAATTACACATGAGTGTAATTGCATTGGCTGTACTTCAGTTTCTTGGTTTGTAAAATGAATGACTGCTAAGTGGCACTGCATCGTTTTTCTGGAGGCAGAAGCCTGGCAAGGATCGAATGTTCAGGAGTTGGTCAGAAAGATTGTCGTTTGGTTTTCGTTCTATTGATTCATTGAGTGACTACAGAAAAAAATCAGGCTTTGGGGCATCCATTTCTTCATTTACATTAAATAATCTCTGCTGTTCCCTCTAATAGCATTCCAAATGACACTGAATACGTTATCAGGTATCAGGTTTACTAAATATGTTATCAGGTAGTAAGATAATAATAATATGATTTATTTCTAATGCAATTCTCTTGGGTTTCCCCCCTTTTAGTATATTTTTTATTTTTTTTAGATTTATTTTTCTTCTGGTTTTATTTTTGTTGTATTTGGGAATCTACCACAGACTGTGGTCAAATTGAAAAATTATAATAGTTATAATTCTCTAGAGTGTAGTGTTGGCTCCAGTAGAGAGAGGACATGGAAGGAGCAGGGAAGCAACTCCACCTCGACACAGTAGGACAGCACATTCTCCCAGAACATCAGTAGAAGAGGAACACATGCAGATCCAAAATTATCACCATAGACTCACAAGCTCAAATGTTCAAATTCTTTTGTTGTTCTGAAACCTTCAAGAACTAAATGATGCATAAGACAAATGTCAGGAATAAAGACTAAACATTTCACAGGGCCAGGCATGTGGTTCAGTGGAAATGCACTAGCCTCGCATGTGCAGGGCTCTGTGTTCAATCCCCAACACCACAAAATGAATGAATGAATGAATGAATGAAAAGGGATGGCATCAGATTAAAAAGCTTCTGTGCAGCAAAGAAAACCATCAAGAATCTGAAGAGAGCCTACAGAATGGGAGAAAATCTTCGCCAGCTACTCTACTGATGGAGGATAAATATCTCGAATACATAAAGAACTTAAAAAAACTTAACACTAAAAATGTAATAAAAATGGTCAATGGATCTGAATAGACACTTTTCAAAAGAAGAAATACAAATAGCCAAGAAATATATAAAAAATTAATCATTGTTTGCAATCAGGTAAATGCAAATCAAAAGTATGCTGAGCAATCTAAACTCCAGCAATCATTAAGAATACAAACAATAAATGTTGGTTAGGATGTGGGGAAATAGGAACTCTTATACACTGTTGGTGGGATTGCAAATTAGTACAGTCACTATGGAGATCATATGGAGGTTCCTTAGAAGACTGGGAATGGAGCCATCATATGACGCAGCCATCCCACTCTTGGGGATCTTCCCAAAGGAACTGAAGTCAGATTACTATAGTGACATGCATTTCCATGTTTACAGAAAAACAATTCACAATAGTCAAACTATGGAACCAGTCTAGGTGCCTGTGAACAGATGAATAGATTATGAAATTATGGCATATACACATAATGGAATTTTACTCAGCCATGAAAAAGAACACAATCATGTCATTTGCAGGAAAATGGATGGAATTTGAGAATATTATGCTAATTGAAATTCACCAATCACAGGAAGTGAAGGGTCATATGTTTTCACTCATCTGTGGAAGGTAGAGAGAAACCAGGAAACAAAGTAGACTTGAGATAAATAAGGGGAGACACTAGTAGAATAGAGGAAGGGGGTCTGAGAGGAAGGCAGGGAGGTGAAAGTGGAGATCTGATGATGGAAACAATTCAAATAACCCTTTCTTCATATGGGAAGCTATGTATACTGATGTAAATATTATCCATGGGAGGAGGAGGGAGTGGGGAGGGACCCAGAGGGAAGGCTGTGTGCATGTGTGTTTCTATCACTCTGAACCTCACCATGATGTATAATTACAATGCACTGATAAAAATAAATAAATGCTATAAAGTAATTGAGCATTTTTAGTAAATAGATACAATCTACTTTTAATTTCATAAGAGTTTTTGGTGAAATTTAACTGTTATACCTATCGTCTCAATTTCCTTCATGACTTTTTTGTAGTTGATCCTACAAATTTTTAAACCATGAAAAATGAAATGTGTTTTAAATGAGAAAGTGTGAGAATCCAGGATACAAATATATTTAGATTTGTAAGAAGTGATTGAGAGAGGCAATAATATGATAAATTGATACCAATTTGCCTCACTTTAGATGGTTTACGGTTGATGTGTGTTCCTTATAAAACTTCAAATTGCCAAAAAGCATTTTCACCTTATTTTTATGAATAATTCATATATACCAAAACATCCTACAAAACAAGACACCTCTTGTCCTTTCTTCCAACTCTGTTTCTTTTCTAAAACTTTCAGTCCTGTAATTTTTTTTTGTTTTGTTTTAGTACTGGAGATTGAACTCAGGGGTATCCTACCTCTGAGCTACACCTCCAGCCCTATTTTATTTTTTATTCCTAAACAGTATCTCACTAAGCTGCCAAGGCTGACTGTGAAACCATGAACCTATGATCCTCTTGTCTCAGCCTCCCAAGTGCTGGGATTACAGGCATGTACCACCATGCATGACTTAAATGTAATTTTAAACATTGTTTTGTCTATATCATTTCAATTTCCAAGAATGACTCAATCCCAGTTCTAATTATTTTCCAAATAGGGATTTAGCCCCTGGTCATTTGCATTGGTCCAAATAGAGGATAAGAGGAAAACAGTTGTATTTCCTTCTCTTTGGGATGCCCAAGTCACTAAATGACATCCCATAGCTGTCCAAGGATGCTTCACTGCTAAAAGGAGTGCTTGAGTGAGTCTCCCAATATCTCCATGGAAACAGCAAAGCTCACCAGGATACTGAGCAATGTGTTTGGAAGACCAAGTGCATTTTGCCAGAAGCCTTTAAAAAAAGGAGATTCAAAGGGGTTCCATATATATTAAATAGATTGAACTGCTTGTTTGGAAATGATTTTGTTATATAAGATATGAATCTATTTATCTTAAAATATGTAGATATCTGATGCTGGAAACAGCTCAAACAATCCTTTGTTCATATATGAAGTTATCTACATCAATGTCAACATTACGTGCGGGGAAGAGGAGGGAGCAGGATGCAACCCAGAAGGACACACCAAGTGCTGAGTGCATGTTTCTGTCATGAGCCTCACTATGACGTAGAATTGCAATGCGCCAATAAAATAAAAAATAAGTATCACATTGACTCAATTCCTTATAAAAATAGAAATATGGTGGTTATTTCTGGTACTAAGTACATTGATACCTCATGTTAAGGGCATGAACTTTGGGTTCAGAAAAACCTGGGTTTGTATGCTGGCACTGTCGATTATTAATTATGTGGTTTGGGGTGATGCACTTAAACTCTCCAAATCTCAGTTTCTGTTTTGGTTTTTTTTTTTTTTTTTTGCAGTACTGGGGATTGAACCCAGGGACATTCTACCTTTGGGCTACACCCCCAGACCTATTTTTATTCTTTATTTTGAAACTGGGTCTCACTAAGTTGCAGAGGGCCTCACTAAGTAGCTGAGGCTGGCCACGAACCCGTGATCCTCCTATCTCAGCCTTCCAAGTACTGGGATTACAAGTGTGAGCCATCACGCCTGGCTTTCAGTTTCTGTTTTAAAACAATAACAGTAATGACTTAATAGATATCAGACTCTAAAGACTCAGTGAGGGTTGGGGAGCACTCCAAGGAACGAAGGAAGAAAGGGAGGGAGGGAGGAAGAGAGAGCAAAAGCAAAAGAAAAAAGAAAGAGAGAGAGAGAAAGAAAGGAAGGAAGGAAGGAAGGAAGGAAGGAAGGAAGGAAGGAAGGAAGGAAGAAAGAAAAGAGAAAGACAGAAAGATCTGTATAAAGTACTTTGCACATTTTCTATTTCTATTCTTGGCAATACTTAGTTGCCCCCAGAGAGACTTGTTTCTGTTTCGAGCCCTTCAGTTAACATAAAGCAGTGGTCAGCTTACATTTCTGTAGTATTTTTGTTTGTTTGTTTATTGCTGAATGATCACCACCTTCCTCATCCACCATGATTTTCTTGTCACTATTTGACAATCAGCAGTTACAACTAGTAAGTTCAGGGAGTTACTGAAAGTGTCAATTTGTAAGCAAAATTTTGACCTTGAGCCTTTCAGCTTTGCCTTACAGACAGCGCCTAACCCTTCCCAAGCAGCACCTGCCAAGAAAGGCTGTGAGCAGCAAAGCCAGAGATGTCCCAGGCTGCTCTCGGGCAGGCCGGCCCGCGTTTGTGACCAGCCACTCTCCTGCTGCCTTTCATTGCACAGGCAGAGCTGTGTCTGTCTCCACGTAGCTCCTGGGCATGGCTGGCTTACCCAGGAAAGGGATCATTAGATAGCATCTGCCATAAAATGCTCCTCAGAGAATCAAACAGAACAAACTATAAAATGCCATGGAGCAGACCCTTGGCCTCAAACATCAATGATTCAAGGTTTTAATTCTTGAGCAACTTCTGCAGTCTTCGACACAAAGTAACCCATGATTGTTCTACAACAGGATTTGATTGCCTAAGCTCTTTGAGTTCAGCTTAACTAGCAAGTGGGCTGTATGGCGGCTTCCATGTCTCCTGGCTCTCGCTCTCCATCCTCATGCATACATTTACTCTCATTAAGGGTGTGAAGAGGTGACCTTATATTTTTGACCATTGTCATTTATATAGTTTATGTAGAAATATATTTCTAAATCAAGATAAGGAGGTTCAGGAAAGTCTGAGTTTGTTGGGGTTTGGGGGGTTTGTTTTTTGTTTTTTTTGGTACTGGAGATTGAACCCAGGGCCATTCTACCTCTAAGCTACACCCCGGCCCTTTTTATTTATTTATTTTTTTTTTTTTTTTTTTTTTTTTTTTGCGGTACCGGGGATTGAACACAGGGGCGTTCTACTTCCGCGTTACGCCCCCGGCCCTATTTTTTATGCTTTATTTTGAAACCGGGTCTCACGAAGTTGCGGAGGGCCTCACTAAGGAGAGAGAGAGAGAGAGAGAGAGAGACAGAGCTGAGGCTGGCCGCGAACCCGGATCCTCCGGTCTCCGCCTCCCAAAGTACTATTTATTTATTTTTGAAACAGGGTCTCACTAAGTTGCTGAGGCTGGCCTCGAACCTGTGATCCTCCTGTCTCACCCTCCCAAGTACTGGGATTACAAGTATGCACCATCGCACCCAGCCAAAGTCTGAGATTGTCTAGCAGTATCTAATGTCCACTCTATTTCATCTTCCAAAGGTGAGAAATTATATAATTCCATTACAAAATCCACTTCAGTTTTGTAATTCCATTACAAAATTTTATAATTCCATTACAAAAGTCACTATTTCAAAACCACTCTGATTTCTAATATTGAGAAATATGGAATTCTAAAGTGAGTACTTTCACCTAAAACAACTTTTTTTGTTTTAATGTATTGATGGCACTATGTTACTACTTCTATAATATATAATGAAAACTAACCTATACGAAAAGCTAAGACATTTCCTGTTCACCCACATTTAAATGCATCTCCCATATGTAACACACTCAATATAGCTTAATCCATGTCCTCAAACCTAGAAGGGGCATACATTACATCTGCTTGCATTTCATTATCCAGAACTTAGTCACATTGTCACTCAGTCATACGGAGGGCTAAAATGTAATCTTTACTATTACTCTGGAAAATGTCAAGGGACAACCACAGTGTCTGCCAACAGAACATAATATCAATTGTCAAAAGATAAACGTCATTCAGAATAAACAAATTTTCAGACAATTTATCTTGATGATTATTCATGCTGTTTTAATTTCAAACATAATAAAACTGGGATACATAGACATAATAAGTGGTTACATTAAATATTCTTGGTTTCAGAAACCAGGAATGTTGGCCCATTTCTCTCAACAGTCTTAGGCCTATTTCTTAGTATCCCTTGTGTGTCTTAGCCCCCTCATCTATAGAAGTATACTTGCTTTATAATAGTGAGGATCAGAGAAATAGCTCCTGGGGGTTAGGAATAGAGAAGGAGGGTGGACATAGTCAACAGGTAAACGAATAGCAGAAATGATGGAATGAGCCACCAGGTGTGCATCCTGGATGTTGCTGATACGTGGAATGACGCTCTGCATACACTCAACCGCCAAGAAATGACAGAACTCCATGGGTATGTAGCACCCAGCTATGGTCTCAAAATCTGCATCATAAAGATAGAGAAAATACATAGCCAGACATGATGCATGGCTATGTACTTGGGAGGCTGAAACAGGACGATTCCAGGTTCAAGGACAGCCTTAGCAATGTAGCGAGACCCTGTTTCAAGATAAAAAGAGCTGAGATGTAACTTGAAGATAGAATGCCCCTGGATTAAATCCCTAGTACCCCCCAAAGAATTAAAAGATAAAGAAAATATAAATGTCAATGGGACATTTATCCATATACACTCCTACTATCAAACTCTCTTCCTTCTACCCCACACATTATCCCATATACATTTCTAGAAAAGATTTGAGGATGTTTGAAAACAGGTGAAAATATGTATAAAGAACACTTACAAAATATCAAAAAAGGAAAATGAATATAGGAGAAATTAAATACTGAAGTCTTAAAGGTCAGAGTAAGGAAATTCCAATCAGCTAGATAAAGGGAATGAATGTGAGTCATGGTTGTGCGATTATTTATTCTCTGGCAAAACACCAGAGCTGAAACTGCAGTGTCCATGAAAACGTTGTAACAACAAACGTACTTTCAACAAAAGACCATTCACCAATGTTAGAACAAATTTATAATTCTCGGATTGTTGGTTACTGGTCATTATTATATGTGTTGATGCTCATGGTTAAACTCTACCCACTCTGTCTCATAAAAATGATGGAAGATAAGAAAGAAAGATAAGATATTGTAAGATAAGAAAAAGCCTTTCTGCACACAAGCACGTACATATATACAAGCACACAGAGTTACACACAAACTGAAATAGGATGCTGCAAAATGGATAACTTTTGATAATTGTCTTTAGGGATCTACTACTATGGTCATTAATTTGACTAAAAGACAAATTTTATTTTTTACTTTGGATTTATTTTATTACTTTGGAGCGAAAAACAAAGAGTTAAGAGTGTTGGAGAAGGTGTGGTCTCTTTGCTGCTTTCCATTCACATGAACAGTGCAGATTTGACAAGATGTGACTTCTCACTACCAGGTAGGAAAAAGTATCGTAAACAGTCCACTTAACATACTTTTAATTCTTTCTTTGCTTTTCTCAAAAATGACCTTGAGCAGAAATTTCACAACCATTTAACCTTCTTTCATGAATAAATGTTTCTTGAATGATACAGTGATATAATTTACCATGATTTATAATGACTCTGCTTCTTGTTTGGGTTTAAAATAACTGCCTTACCCCACATTTGATTATATCAAATTGATTATCTCAGATTGTCACAGTAAAGTATTCATTGAGCGAGCAAAATCTAACTCTCTGTCCTTTTATTCCTTTTTAAAATGTGTATTGAGAATCTTCTATGCAAAAGCACTATCTTAATATGTCCTCAAATTGTTCCTTTCTTGGTTATCATCTGGTACACACATTCTCACCCACCTATTCTGAGGCCAACAACCACATGCTGAAGTCCTGGCTTCCTCTCACACTTCAGGAATCCAAACATCAAGCCATGTCATGCCTCTGACATGTATCCTGAACTGGTGATTTCCCATCCTCTCTACCACTGAAACTCTGTTCTCTTGTCTGACAGTAATAGGACAGTCTCCCAGTGGGTCCCGTTCCTGCCCCTCTTTCTTCTTCCAATATTAATCCTCTTAGTCATCTTTTAAAGATGTAATTGCCCCATCTCTGCTAAAAGCTCTGCACTTGTGTCCCACTACAATGTGATAAAAGTCTAATTCCTTAATTTGCAAGAACTGACTGATCTCTGTCTTTCTGACCTCATCTTCTATCACCCTCCTACCTATTTGGTTTGTTCTTAGTATTTGGACCCTCCATATGTTCTTCAAGCCCACAAGCTAATTTCTCTCATGGGGTCTTTGTCCCTTTGTTCCTTGTACCTGAATTCTTTCCCCCAAGGTGGCAGCTGGCTGGCCCTTTGTCTTCTGGGTCTCCCTCTAGGGTAAGCATCTCAGAGAAGTCTTCCCTGATGCTGCTAAAAGTTGGATGAGTAACATTTTATAGGTAATGTCACACACAATCTGATACAAATTATTATAGCTCTACAAGAACTCTGAAAACATTTATTTTAGAAGCCAGGTGTGGTGGTGCACGCTTGTAATCCCAGTACTTGGGAGGCTGAGACAGGAGGATGGCAAGTTCGCAGCTAGCTTCTGCAACTTAGTGAGACCCTGTTTCAAAATAAAAAAAAATAGGACTCGGGGTGTAGCTCATAGATGGAATGTCCCTGGGTTCCATCCCCGGACCAAAATAAATAAATAAATAAATAAATAAATAAATAAATAAATACATTTATTTTTAGTTGTGTGGATCTACATGTTGAAGAGATTGGAAGATTGCAGTTAGAAGTTGTAATGAAACAAAGTATTGTGGCAAGTTTGGAGGAAACTACTCAGGTTTAAATATTAATTATTTTACTGACTAATTTTTTGACCTTGAGACAACTATTTAACACATACTGAAAACTTGGTTTCCTCATCTGTAAAAGGTGCAAGTAATACCAAACTTATGACTTTGTTGTAAGAGTTGTATAAAGTAATGTAACATAAAATAATGTGTACCTGGAGCACAGCTGCTAATTAATGGTGTTCAATTTTTGGTTTTTTTGTTTCTTTATTTTCAGAATAAGCTTTCAATCTATGTTGCTTAAGTATGTTGTAAGTTCTTCTCTGAAATAGGAAGTAACTAGTCTACAGCACATAGCTCAATAAGTTAGGATAACAGTGGTTCCCAATTATTCTATTAAAAGACATTTGTCAAAGTCACCAAACCCAATATAACTTCTAGGATGAATCACACTCAACATGAACAAGAAAGAGAAAGAAAAATGAAAAGAAAGAAAGAAGGAAGAAAGGGCAAAGAGTTATCTTACTGGGTAGTCAGCTTTTTTTTTTCTTTTTTGGTACTCGGGATTGAACCCAGGGGCATTCTACCTGCAGCCCTATTTTATTCTTTTATTTTGAAACAGGGCCTCACTAAGTTGCTGAGGCTGGCTGCGAACCTGCGATCCTCCTGTCTCAACCTCCCAAGTACTGAGATTACAAGCGTGTGCCACCATGCCAGGCTCAGCATTTTAAATATCTGAAAGAAATTTGAAAAATCCAAATTGTCTAAGAATGTGCCTGTTTACGCATTCATTCAACAAACATATGGGAGTCACCAGGGAGGGCTTCAAGCACATCACAACAAAGGACGAGACAGAACCCTCTGGTCTTGTGGCTCTTGCATTCTTCACTACCTCATCTTGGAATAAATCACATTTATCCATTGCCTTGGTATGTTTCACTCCAAATGATAAGCTTGGGGCCAGGGACATGGATTCTGTTCTGAGTCTTATCCATCATTTACTCCATGGCTTGGAGCTAGTAACAGCTTCTCTAAGTCTCACTTTCCAAGGCATTGTAAATACCTTTTGCTGCTAAATTAAACTAAATATGGCCTGCTGCCACCTCTTTGCTTTGAGTCTCTACATAAATTAACTGCAACCTAACTTAGTACATACAATAACTGAAAATCTAACTTAAATGATACAGATTTTATGACAATTAGAAGAATCTCAGCCAATCATAGAAGCCAAGCTTCCATCAATCATAGGCAGCCAACCAATCAGACCACGTTCAAATAAAGCAAACTCAGAGCAATAGCCAATAAATCTGTTTCTGGACCTCACTTCTGTTTTCTGTACATAAACACTGCCTGACCATGCTGCAGAGCTATGGTCTCTGATTCTCTTCTGGCTGGTTCTGAGGGCCGCCTTATTTGTGAATTGCTCCTTGCTCCAATAAAGTATGTTACATTTAATTTCTCTCAAACTTTTCTTTCAATATACTAAGGTTTCTACAGTTCCAAAACATGATTCCATGATGAACGGAAACATTACACCATCCTATTATGTCCAGAATTTGACTCCCATGTTAATAGTGAGAACTGATCAGAAGAGCAGATGAAACCTGTTTGGAACACAGTTATCTTAGTTGTGCTTGTTGTTGTTGTTTGTGTGCGTGTGTGTGTGTGTGTGTGTGTGTGTGTGTGTGTGTGTGGTACTGGGTATTGAACCCAGGTGCATTCCACCTCTGAACTACATTCCCAGTCCTTTTTTATTGTTTTTATTTTGAAACATGGTCTCCGTAAGTTGCTGAAGGCCTCCTTAAGTTGCTGAGGCTGGCCCTAAACCTGCGACCCTCCTGTCTCAGCCTCCTAAGTACTAGGATTACAGGTATGTGCCACCACACCCAGCTTTAGTTTTGTTTCTTTTACTATATATAATTGCCCAATATTTTCTCCACCAAATCTTACTTTCTCATTTAAGTTGTATGAATGTTAATGTGCATATGCTTGAGTGGCATTGCAATGCCCCAAACTTTCTTTCTTGTTCTCCAAATAAATAACCAAGCATTCCTGTAAGGTCAACTGTCTGGGTCCACATATTAGCTTCATTTAAATAAAAACTATTTTCCCCAAAAGCATGCCTCCATTATCATCATTATGAATATCTGCATTGATATCCCAATACATCCATTCATTTCGGAGGATTCATTTTTATACAGTTCAGTGCATTTGCCACCATAGAGATAATTGTCCAGCAGGTGCTATCTATGGCTCATTCTCTATGACTAAAGGAAACTTTTTTTTTTAGCATTCACTTGGTATCCAGGTTACATCTTGATAATCACTTTAAAACCGAGGGTAAAAAATGGCAGATGGAATGTTGCTGTTTTCCTTTTTCCTCCCCATCTCCCTTTATGTCCTCACATTGTGGGGATGGCTCCATCCATTCAGAGGGCAAGGCTGTTGTGAATGAAGGCAGCCCCACACCTTTGGTAAGCCTCTCTCCAGTTCAATTATGGCGCGTTAGCGGGGCTAATTAGCATTCCTCAGAGCTGGAGCTCTTTGAGTGACAGGTAACCATGGAGAGTCACACTCCTGTAGGTAATCAGCAAGAATCTAGCTTTCCTTTTTAATTAAAAATTAGAAAAGCCTTAAAGAAAAAGCGTAGCCTTTACTGATGTATGCGGTGAGCCCAAGTTTGCCATGCTAGAAAGGCTAACAATAGTGTTAGAAGAAAAGTGATACCACTTCAAAAGGAATGGAGGGAAATACCGTGATTGTCAGATACAGAAAAAAATGTTTATTGTCTGATAATATATACCCCAAAGAAAAGCTCAAAAAGCAGAAGATCAGCTGTTCCTGTGAGTCTGTTTAGACAGTAACATTCTTCTCTTCAAAATGTGAGAAATAATATTATATTTATTAACAGAGGTTTTTGTCATTTAGAATGTATTAAATTAAGAATTTGAAATAGCAGATGCAGTGGTCACTAAGTAATATATATTTTATAAATGTTGATTGATGATGATGAGAGATATAATAACAAAACAAAGAGTAGTAATAACCTATTTTGAGCCAGAGAAATATTTGAAAATCTCCATAATACAAAAATATTGGACCTGGTTTTGGAATTGATGTCAGCTGGCAATACATATCTTTTCAACATAGTGAAAATTATAAGTGGGTCAGAGAGGTGGATTAAATATTGTTGCCTTAGCTTGGTAGCCCAGTTTCGGGGGGGGGGGAATAAACAGACAATTTATAACATTTTACAAGCAAATCAGGACGATATTCCCACTCAAAAATAGGTAAGTAAATAATTTGGATTATCAGTCCATTTGTATTCCCCAAACTGAAGGGAAACTGCTCTATTTTTCTTTTGGTTCCATTCGTCATATTAAAAGTTTAATTTTAACATGCCTCTCCCTTTCCTGTTTTTACCCCAAAGAAGAATTATTGTAAAAACATTCCGTGGTGTTATTTCTGAGTGGCATCAAGCCAGGAAGCTCCTGCCGCCTTATCGGAGTGCCCAGTCTCCTCAACTTGCCAGTCTTATTTCATTCGTGAAGGTGGGGAAGGGTGCAAACCACGCCACAGTGAATTCTTCAATTGTTATTTCAGAACAATTTCTAGTATGAGAAGAATTCACTATGAGCATAGCATGATCAAATCAAGTTGTATTTTTCTATAGTCATACTTTTTCTTAGTTCACATTTAAAAAAAAAACTAGGATTTCTCTTCTAAGGTAGAGGTTGGATGAAGGAAGAAATCTTCATTCCAGAAGACATTCCCCCACAATATGGGAACAATGATTGCTGTCCATCAAGTCACTCATTCAATTCTCTACTTATTTTAATGATCTTTCATGTTAAACACAATTCCTCCTTTTTCAAGATTTAACCAGAAATTTTCCATATGTTAGATGCCCTCTCAAGTCTCATAAATCTAGTCTCAATAAATTTAGCTCCCTAGTAGCTATTGATTGACTTTAAAGAGCAATTACGTTCCATGTATCTCAAACTCGTTTTGTTTTCCCTAAAATTCTTTTACAGCCAATAGAATTCTGTTACAAGGGTTAGGAGCATTCTCAGTTACTAGCATGAGGAGTTCTGATAAACCATTTCATTTGAAGCGTACTACATTTCAACCATAAGAAGGGAGGCAGTGTTTGTCCCTCCTGACACCTCCTTTGATATTTACTAATTTGTGGATAATATACATCAGTGAATCTCCATAATAGTGAAACCAAATCAGTAGAAATACTGAATTGAAAGAAAAATGCTGCACATCTAAAACAAACCTCTCAAGAATCAATGACCCATAAGATGGGCATGGTGGTGCATACCTGTAATCCCAGTATTTAGGAAGCTGTGACAGAAGGATTGCAGGTTCGAGAGCCTCTGAGATTTAGTGAGGCCCTCAGCAACTTAGTGAGACCCTGTTTCAAAATAAAAAACTAAAATAAAAAAGTAGGCCTGGTGGTGTAGCTCAGAAGTAGAATGCCCCTGGGTTCAATCCCCAGTATAAAAAAAAATATCCTATAATATTGAATGGATTAGGAATATTGAATTTCAGGGCAATTTCCAACTATTTTTAAAACAAACATGTTGAATTGTTGGATATGGAAAACTGTTTTCATCAATTTTCAATCCTGAATATTTATAGGCTAATCGTTTTTCACTCTTCTGCTTCATTTTTTTTTCTGCAGACACTGAAAGAAAAGAGAAATTTTGCAAAAACAAGCTGCTTTAGAACAGACTATACATAATTAGTGAAAACGAGGCAGGAATGGCCCAGCACTCTGAACTGTTGGCATAGCTGATCTCTAATTGCTTTATATTTTCCTACCTCATGACTCTCTCTTCCTTACTCTGAGAGAGAGACGAAATCAGCTAATAGCTATGGTTATCAACATTTTTCAGAAAACATGGCTAACCCGGAAGGTAGCTGGCATCCCAACATAGCAGATTTAATTTTGTTTCTCTTCTGGAGATAGTCTCCGAGATTTCCACAGGGATTCCCTGGAATCACAGAAGGTCAGAAGCACAAAGCCTCCTATTGATGTAGTTTAATCTTCTCATTTTACAGATGAAGAAGCTGGAGCACACGGAGGTTACTGGCACCCAGCTAATTAGTTTCAGTGCTAGAACCAGAACTGAAACACGAAGTTCAGAATTCCTTCGCCAACAGGCTTCTCCTGGGACAATTCCATTCCACAGGGCCCTCTCATTAGATTCCACATAGGCTTGTCATGAATTGACTCACAGAAGTGACTCACAGAGTCAACAAACGACACAAAAGCCGCGCCTTGCACCACCCTGCCATACAACACCCTCCCTGGACCAGTACCAAGACCTTGGGACCATCAGTGTCATCACCTGATGAAGACAGCGACTGGCTAGCCTGAGCTGACGTGGTATATTCTTCACCTTTGTGACAACTGCGACATCTGATATCACTTTTATAAATACTCTGTGTGTGCCATTATTTCACCATAAAACACTAGTCTTTTGGAAGGGCAAAAATATCATAGTGTTTGTGACCCTCTAAGATGCTACTATTTTATACATTTCAACAAAACTGAAGGGACAGTTTAAAAAATCAAAGTAGTCAAATTTAAAAATTTAAGAAGATGTGTTAAGAAGACTACAAAGCCAATAAAACACAGTGTATTCAAAAATAATAAATGCCTTAAAAATCATGCTATGTTGAGAATAATAGGCTAGATTTTTTTTCTCTATTCAACTGACAGACACACTTGGGTCAGAAAACCCACAATAAAAATCATGACCATATTTCTATTCTGTGTAGAAAATACTATATCACTAAGACATTTTGTCTACTAAAATACTTTTTTTCTTCAATCCCCAGTAATTGTCATAATTTCTTCTGTGAATAAAAGTTGAATAGCTCTATATGCTATTTTAAGGGCGGTATTCTAAATATTGTCTATTTTTTTAGATATAAGTAAATCTTTAGAGATCTACAGATACATAATTAAGTCACTATCAACTAAATTTATCATTTTGATTCTATTTTGGCCACTACACTCAAATACCTTTCAAATAGAAGTAGAGTATGAGCAGAGAAAAAGCCTTAAAATAATTATTACATGAGAGAAATTGCAAAAAAACATAAATATTTACATTTTAAAAAAGGTAACTCATAGAGGACATAAGAACAATACTTTTAAACTAATAATTATTATTATGAAATTCAACTGATATATGAATGTGTAGACTTTAATTCCAGCTCCAGTGTGAGTCTTAATTCCTAAAACTTTTTCCTTCACCCTCATCCTTTGTCCTTGATCTCTCTTCAAGAAAATAGCCACTAACAGTTTTTGTGCACTCTTCTAGGATATTTAAAAACATCTGAAGTATTTTACTTATTTAAAAAAAAAAGAAGAAGAGTTGCCTTGCCTCATCTAAATTTTGGCCACAAGAGGAGCAGTAGGATGGGCAGGCAGGAAACACATCCATACTCAAACTGAAACTGTGTTAAACAAGAAAGGTCTTTCTATGGAGGTAATAAAATCCCATCAAGGAAGCTATTCTGGAGTAGGCCAATTGTCAGCCAATGGTAGGAAAGGAGAAAATCTTTTATGAAAGGATTCATCCATTGACATTATGTATATATGTGAGAATACCAATTCCAATCTCATTGTCCTGTATGGGGAAGTGGGGTGGTTGGGGAGGGAGCTGGGGGAAGCCCACCAAGCACTGTGTGCATGTTTCTCACTATCACTATGAACTCCATTATGATGTACGACTATAATGTGCCAAGAAAAGTATAAAATAATTTAAAAAATAAAAGATTCAAGCATTCAATGAAAACTTTTATGACTGCTTCAACCCTAAAGCCCTATAGAAACTAAAATATTCAGACTGTATACACTAGAAATAATGTTTTAAAATCAAATGCTTAATTTCTATGAATTTTACTGGGGTTAAGTCAGAAGTGTCTTCTGACTTCAAAACAAATGTTTTTAGTAGTACCTGACTTGAAAGCTTAAAGAAATCAAGACCATCCAGAATATTACCATATTTCCTTCATAATAAGGAAAGATAGATGACAGAAAAGAAGAAAGGAAGAACTGGAGAGGCAGAGAGAGGGAGGGAGATGAAAAGAATAAAAGATTTTGAAATGTCAAAACAACTTTGCAGTTCGATATTTCCAACAGAATTAATATTAAGTAATTGTTACGTACAACTGATTCAAGCTAGTGGAGGAAACACACAAGAGGAAAATGAGTTAAATCAGAAAAAGGAAGAGAATGAAATCAGAGAAAGATCTATCTAGAAAGAAAAGGAAGACAAGAGGAAGGATGGAGAGAGGCAGTGTGAGTGAGAAAACTGTCTCACAACTGACAATGAATCAGTGGACCAGTGACCTTTTTTCAAGATAATATAAAACATTGACAATTCGTCCCTTAGAGTTGTCCAACAACACTTATTTTCTAAAATCAGTTAAATAAATGTTTTTGGTACTGGGGATTGAACCAAGGGGTATTCTACCTCCAAGCTACACCCCCACCCCTATTTTATTTTTTTATTTTGAAACAGGGTCTCACTAAGTCACTGAAACTGGCCTCGAACCTACAATCCTCCTGTCTCAGCCTCTCAAGTACTAGGATTACCGGTGTGTGCCACCACTCCCAGCTAAAATAAATATTTTTAAAAGTAATACTAAGTGCTTTGCTCTCTTTTGGATTCCAATTCATACAATGTATAATTTTTTTATTTCATAGAATATGCTGGATCATGCTTTTCTGCTGATACATTTTTCCAAGTTTTCAAAGAAATATGGTTTTGATTATATAGAACTGCTGAAACTTAAAGTGTCTAAATGACTGTATGTGGTTAGAGACGGACCAGACTTTTAACATATGCAATGCTTTTTACCAGAAGTTGAATAACGTCAGCGTCTATGAAACTACTGAGTTTAACTTCTTAATCTCTCTGCTGCTAAACAGCTCACTAAATCTGTCTGTTAAACTCACACATACCTCTTATGTCTGCTGTGTTCCAGCATATCTGAGGATGGATTTTCCATGGAGCATTACTACCAAAGCATTTTTTTTCTTCTGGCACCAGTAAAGAGATTGAAATATACTTATAGGCTCAAAAGATAAAATATATTATAAACTTCAACAATCCAAGAAAATGTGGGCAATGTGTAATGAAATGTGAGATGTATAGACACTTGGGTAGATAGAATTTCACAAATTCATCCAGAAACAACCACATTAGATTTCACCTCACCTTTTCAAAGGTGAGGTAACAGTTATTGAAAATCATTAGGTCTGTTACATACTTCTCCCCATCCCATTTGACCAAATAAATTATTACCCAAGTAAGAACTTTCTTTGAAGTAACTGTACAGGGCCTACGATTGGAAAAGTGGTCTATGAGGTCCATTGTTTGGTTCCAAACATGACCCGAAAGTAACTTGAAAATTGTCTTACTAGCTGATCGGTTTCCTATGTCATTCTGAAAAGCCTGAAATGGTTCTTTTAACTTAGTGAGCAACCAGAAGAGTCTGTTTGCAGAATACATTTGTCTATACTGTCTCTCACTGAGGTAGTGTGTCCTGTCTCCCTGTAGTAAGCACCAAGTTCGTGCACAATGCTAAAAGCTACTAAAAGAAGAATCAATAAAATGCATAGGCAATTCCTGCTCTCTGGATTCTTAAAATTTAGTAAGGGGATTCAAATACATACATATACACATGCCCAAATATATATATATATATATATAAATAAATATATATATATATATACATATATATATATGTATATATATATATATTTTTTTTTGCAGTATTGGAAATTGAACGCAGGGGCATTCTACCTCTGAGCTACCCCCCAGCCATATTTTTTATTCTTTATTTTGAAACAGGGTATCAGTAAATTGTGGAGGGCTTCACTAAGTAGCTGAGGCTGGCTGCAAACCTGCGATCCTCCTGTCTCCACCTCCCAAGTACTGGGATTACAAGAGTGCGCCATCAAGCCCAGCTCCAAATATTTATATTATGTATTTATTATATATTTATATTGTATATTATCTTGGTCAACATTCTCACTGGTATAATCCAAAATAACCTGACCACACAACTTAGAAGAAAATTTATTTGCTCAGTTTCTTGGAGATTCCAGGTTCAGTTCATGTGAGGTCGGGGTCTATAGATCTCAGGGCAGAGAGAGGGAGCACACAAGGGACTCTGCTCCTCACATCACAAAAGCCAGAAGCAAGAGAGCAAGCAAGCAAAGGGATTCAAAGACACAAGCACAATCCCTCAGGCCGTACGTCCAGGGACCATCTTCTCCAGCCACAACCCATGGGGCCTAAGTTACCACCCAGATAAATCCATTACAATGGATTTATCCACAGATGAGATCACAACCCTCATGTCTTAACTATATATCAATCCTGAACATTAATACATGAGCTCTTCAGGGGACATTCTATATCTAACCATGACATGTATTATATTATGTATTATATATCTTATACTATTATATTTATATTACGTATTTATATTATGTGTTACAGATGCACATGTGTATACATAATACATAGTCTACATATATAAGTGCATAATTCAAGAAAGAAAGTGAGAAATGTAATGAAGACAATAGAAAAAGAAAGGGCTTTACAAATATGACTGAGAAAGAATATGTTTTCCCCAGGATGAAAGATGGAGACACAATGGGAATTAGCAAAACCTTTATGGTCAAGGTGACATTTGCATTGTCTTTTAAAATAGATATGGATCTGATAAGTAGAAAAAGAGAGTCCTAGGCAGAGGGCCCAGCAAAATAAAATTATAGTATTGCTGCAGAAAGAGTGACTTGGGGAGACTTCCATGCCCGAGGGACATCATGGGAGACAGAAAGGATTCACTTTGAACTAAGGGTTAGACTTTATTTTGTCCAAAGAAGAAAATACCAAAAGGGCTTTTAGAAGGTAGTGAGAAAATATGATCACATAATTCAGAGATATATAATCAAAACATTCCTCTTATTATTAATCTCTGTAAGGAAAAACTAATGATTTAAGACATGGCCTACAAGGCTTTCAGTAAGTTGTCATCCTGCTGGCCTCTCCTGTTTTTAGCACTATCTTGGATTTATTGCTTCTAAGTTCTGCGGGTTCCACTCTCCGGATCTGTAACCTCTGTATCCTAGAGGCTCTCATGCCTTCTCCAGCTGTTGTGTGACTCGCTTTTTTTGTCTGTGATATTTCTCCTGGGAACCACCTCTTCCTTTGCCTCTCTCCCACCTTCTTGCCCAGCTAGCTCACTCCTGTTACTCTTCAGGCTCCTCCTAACTGTATCCTCTGCCTTTCTTAGTCTACCACTTTGATCCTGCCTTGGATGCAACCTGATTCTAGCACTCAAGCACACTCTACTAAAAATATATTATTTCAACCAACATATCCTGATCATATCCAACACTCCAGTTGAAAATAGGTGATCGGATTCTTTTTAAAATCACAAGTTTTAATATTTAATTTTTAATATAAATAAATGTGATTTGCAAAAAAGATAATACTAAACTTTGTAAAACATCTAGGCCTCTTTTTTTTTGGTAGTGCTTGGGATTGAACCCAGGTGTAGTCTACCTCTGAGCTATTTTTTTATTTTTTATTTTGAAATAGGGTCTCACTAAGTTGCTGAGGACCTTGCTAAGTTGTTGAGGCTGACTTTGAACCTGCAATCCTCCTATCTAAACCTCCCAAGTACTGGGATTACATGTGTGTGGCACCACACCTGGCTGAGGAATACTTTGAAAGAAGCAATAATTATTATTTCATCTCATTAAAATATCACTTTATCTAGAATTTTTGCCACATAAATTTTCATTCAATGTAAACCTTGTGAAATAAGTCATTTACACATTGAAAATGTACTCTTTATGCAGAATAATTGAGGTTGTTTTTCTGTAAGAAGGAAAGGATTCGATATACCTAAAGATTTTCTTTTTCACTTCAATGTATGAGTTCTAGGTCTCTTTGTAACCATAACCCCAGGTTATGGCTATGGTCATATAAATGGCCAATGGCTGAACTGGGCAAATCTTTTGTTTTTAAAGAAGACATGGGATCCAGATTGAATGATTCAAATAGCTTATTGGTTTCAAAACCAAATCTGTTTTCAGTAGTCGTTAAAGTAAATACTATCTTATGTTCATGAAAACAAAAAAAAATCAAGGCAGGCTAATGAATATCAAAGTGTGAGTTTGATAAAAACCAGACAGCAGCTCCAAAATCTATTTAAAATTCCCTCCTTCACTTCCTATTCCCTTTTTTATTGGGTGTTTGTGGAGAAACACTGTCTACACAAAATTCTTGAGGATTTGAAAGTGGGGAAGAAAAAGAAGTTAATGATTAGGTGTTCAAAGTTTCTCAAAAATATTCTGTTTTTAGCCTTGACCCAATCAAAAAACTATTTCTTTTATTTAATAAAGCACTAACCAATTTGAATAGTCTGCACTCCCTTTTATTTTCTTTATCTTCCTACTTGATTAGAAACTGAACATTTATAAACAAAACTGATAACTATTTGATTGGAGCACTTGTACTAAACAATCGCATTTCCACAGGGATTCAGAACTCAGGGAAATGGGACCAGGGACTCAAACATTCTCAACATAGATGCAGGCACACGGCTATAAAACTAACAGTCTTTTTGCCTACAGATGAGTCCACAGTATACAACATTGCTCTCTGCTTGTCTAACCTCTCCTTTTTAATAACATTTTTTTTGCATCCCACTTTGCCTATGGGAAACTTCTGTCTACATTCCATGTGATCAAAAAGGACTAAACCCAGTCCTCCCGCTCCAGAATGGACCAGATTTGACCAGTGAGAATGCACTACTGCTGTCCCCTATCCACATTGGTGGGTCCATGGATAAGCACGTGACCAATGACCTATGAATCAGAATTAATTCTAAAACTTCTATTATTTGTAAAAGTAATGCAACATTCTAATTGGATTACCAACTTAAAATGATAGAAGCCTAAAACTTAAACTGCTTGCAGCCACCACATGAAGGGAACCATGAATGAAACCAAAAAGAGGATTAATAAGGAGAGGGAGAAGTGATTCAAGGAAGATAAAAGAGGAAAGAAAATGGGAAGAGTGATTATGGATTTTGAGCTCCGGTCGCCATATCTAAACCCATCCTTGTCTCTTTCAATTCCATTATCTTTTGTGTTAGTATCTGAATTGGCTTACTATCATTTGCAACCAAAAGAGCCTTTAGAAAGTTAACACCAAATAGAAATGGAAGACAAAATAACCCTGATAAGTCAATGAATGGACAGTATCAACTTATTCTGACAGATGTTTTAGCTTCTAGATCGTATCATGTGGATAACTGGACGTATAACTTGATAGTTGATGATGGTCTTAGTAAGAATTTTATAAGCCACAAAAAACTTTTGTGGATTGTTTAGGTTACACTATAGATTGTGCGAGACTTCCCTTTATATTAATTTATATCAATTTTAAGCTAGAAAACTCTAAAAAATATGAACTCTGCCAATGGAAAGCACATAGACATTGATGTAAGTCTCAGGCAATCCAGATGACAGTGTATCATATTCGTATTTTCTTTGTAAGAAACCAAGTTATGGCATTTTCCCTACATCTGTAATATGTTAATTTGATCTTTGTCTGACTGGGCTGCTATGCATATTAAAATGCAACACAGATGAATAAAATAAAAAAGTGTATCTTCAGTGGGGAAGAGAAAGGAATAGAAAGTGAACAAATGGAATGGAATGGCAAACAATGAATCTGCTCTAACTTTCCTTCTACTGAGAATCTTAAATGTTACTATCCTGTTGACAGGTACTGATATAAAATTTCATGCTGAAAAACTTAAAGTGGTTGTAGAAATGCTGGGTTTTTCTTGTTTTAAGATTTGTGCTTGTTTTTGACTATGGAGACAATGAAACTCCATTCATTGTACATTATTTTATTCCTCAGCAGGTCTCAGTCTAATAAGAGATGTTACTGCCAAACAAGAAGCTGTATTGTTATGTGGAACCAGCTTCCTTTTAAATAGACACCACCACAACAAAAATCTATGACTTTACACATATGCTATTAGGACATTGGTCATTTTAAATTGAGAAGAGTAAACCATTTGAAGAACGCAAGAATGGGTTCAGAAAGGAAATGTCATACTTTTTCCTCAGGCATTTTTGTTGCCTTTTTATCCATGGGGGAGGTCTGAGAAGTAAGAAGAAAAAGATAACAACAAAAAAAAGAAAAAAGAAAACAAAACAAAATGCCCTCTTTTCCCCCAAACAAGTGTCAATCTCAAATATACTTGGGCAAAGGACTTACTGTGGAAGAGACAATTAGAAATAGGAATAGGGTCATCCTGTACTTAAATATTAAAGATCACTTCTGAGTATGGTCCTGGCTTGGTATCCAGAAACCCTGTATCATGTCAGCTTTCTGTCACTATGACAAAAACTCAATATAATCAGTTTATGAAGAGAAAAGGGTTATGTTGGCTCACAGATTTGGAGGTTCCAATAAGTGATCAAGTCATTCCCTTTGTTTGGGGTCTGTGGCAAGGCAGCACATCACGGTGAGAATGAGAGGCAGAGTCCAAAACTGCTCATCTCATGACCAGGGAGCAAAGAGAAGAAGGACGGGGCTGGGGTCCCACAGTCCCCTCCAAGGGAATGCCCACAATTACCTAAAGAACCCCCACTAGCCCCACCTCCTAAAGGCTCCGCATCTGCTAATGGCACCACCTGAACACCAAGCCTTTGGACACATGGACCTTTGGGGGCATCTATGATCCAAACTATGGCAAACTCCATCCCAGAAAATCCCACAGGTTTTGCTTTCCTGTTTAATTGTTTTGTGAGGGAGCTAGATGAGGAAGTAGTGGTCAAATAATAAGATCAGAGGTTCTGGAGGGAGAGCAGGAACCACCAGTCCTGAGAACCAGAGGATACTCCTGCAAGTTAGAAATGAAAGTGAGAATGAGAGAAACAATCTGAAGGTGAGATTAAGAAACAGGAAAAAGCAGTGGAATGAATCTCCTAATGCAGGGGCTGAAATTCCTGAAAACGACGGTAGCAGAACTGAAAAGCGAGGCAGTGAGTGAATGAGAAGCCGAGGTCTTCGTGGGAGCTGTAGATGAAAGCGATGTGGAGAGATGGTAGAGGGGAATGTCATGAGCATCGAAAGAACTGGGGTGTTGGAAAGGGAGGGGAGAAAGAGCAATCGAAAACCCAAGTCCCACCTATCCTACCTCCTCGGAATAAAGAGGGATAGGAGGAAAAGCAGCCTCTCCTTGACAGATTGTCCAACAAGCAGGATGCTCAGGAGGCTGTGGCATTTCAGTAGAAGAAGGTTATTATTTATTTATTTAATGTTTTGGTACTGGGGATTGAACCCAGGAGCATTCCACCTCTGAGCTACACTCCCAGCCCTATTTTTATTTTTTTAATTTTGAAACAGGGCCTCACTAAGTTGCTTGAGGGTCTTGCTAAGTTGCTGAGGCTGGCCTCGGGGCCTGTGATTCTCCTGTCTCAGCCTCCCAAATACTAGGATTCCAGGTGTGCACCACCATGCCCAGCTGAAGAAGGTTATTTAAGAGAATATTTGGAGGGGAGATGGTATAGGTGGGCTTAATAATTAGGAGTTGGAGTTCCAGAAGATTTGGGGAGGGGAGGGGAGAAGGAGGGAGATTAGTTAGATTAGTGAAGGAGCTGAGAGTTTCAGTGAAAATAAACAGCCCACTGGTAATGGATCAGTAGCTACCATTGGGCTTCTGAGCACAGAGACATGAGACCTGATGGCACAACCAGCAACAGAAAGGTGTTGGCATCTTACAATGGCAATTTCTCTTTCTTTCTATCGTGTGTGTGTGTGTGTGTGTGTGTGTGTGTGTGTGTGTGTGGTACTGGGGATTGAACCCAGGAACATTCTACCTCTGAGCTAACCTCCCAGCCCCATTTTATTTTCTGTTTTGAAACAGGGTCCCACTAAGTTGCTGAGGCTGGCCTTGAACCTGCAATCCTCCTGTTTCAGTCTCGCCAAAACTGGGAATGATTACTCTTTCAATCTCCTCAAATTCCCTGAATTTATAATATGTCTTTAGTCCTAGTTTATTTTAACTAACATTTGTAACATTGATTTTTGAATCCTAACAAAGCTTACTTGGTGCCATAGCAAAGAAACTCCAATAATCCAATTCCCTTTATCTCTTAAAGGCAACTGGAGGTCCTATGAAATTTTTGTTGTAACATCCGACATGACACTCTTCCTCAGCACTTTGATGAGAGGAGAGGATGGACACAAACAATGTGTGGGTTTTAATGCTAAGTCCATGGAGGTAAAAATCTTCACCAAAGGAATACATGGACATTTCATGAGATGCTAAACAGCACAGCAGAACTTGATCTCTAGTGTTGGCACAAGACCCCTGTAATAAGATAGGCAAAATTTTCACTCAAAAGGCACATGTGTGACTCAGCCATCTGAGTTAATCAGGAATGTAGACTGAATATCAGATATGCACAGCAGTCTTATCTTTTGGCAACCAACAACCAGGGTGCAACTAACTAGGGGGGAAATTGTTTCTTCTGTATTCACATTCCACCTTTATTGACTTTTGAACTTCCATTTACAAGAGCAAAAAGGCAGTGCCTTCTAGGAGAACACGAACACACACACACACACACACACACACACACACACTCACATACACACACTGCTACTGCTACCCCAATATTGAATGACAAAGTTTTATTCTCAGTTGACTGTCTGATTGATAATGTCCTTGCTAGCTTATCTTTAAGACAGAAACAATGTCCGTGAAGGAAAATGAGAATTTAGGAGTTAATCTTCTATATCAGGTTTGAAATTAGTTACAGAAGGGAAGACCTATATATAAATAGAGTCATATCATTCTTGGCATATATTTACTGAATAATGGTGGGTCTTCTAGGGGTTATTTGTATGAGGCAGAACTTAAGAAAATTTCAACCAGCTTTTACAGATTTTTTTTTGTTGTTGTTGTTAGTGGGGATTGAACCCAGAGGCATTCTACCTCCAAGCTACTCCCCCAGCCCTATTTTATTTTTTATTTTGAAACAGGGTCTCACTAGGTTGATGAGAGTCTCACTACTTGCTAAGGCTGTCCTCAACCCTGCGATCCTCCTGCCTCAGCCTCCCAAGTACTGGGATTATAGGCCTGGGCCACCACACCTGGCTCAGAATTTTTAATTTCATTATGCTTGCATTTGCCTTGAATGCCTAAACAAAGAAGTTGATCCCCCCCCCGCCCCTGGTTCTTTTTTACTCTTCATATATACTCTACAATAAGTAGAAATGATAGGTTTGGAGTCAATGGCCTTCCTCAAAAGATGGCAAGGCCTTTTTTCTCCCGAGGCTTAGAACATTGTACCCTTTTGCTACAAATCTAAGAACTTCCATTTGAAATTGAAAATACCTAGCCATTATAATATATGGTCTAGGGTTTGTTTTTACCTCTTGTCATCTTGCTGCTCACCATCTCCATAATTAAAGTTTCCTCTATTGCTTTTAAGGCAATGCCATATCAATAACCTTATTTGACTCATGGAACAATCCCTCAGGTTCTAAGAGCAGGGTTGGTTATAATTTCCCTTTTAAAAAGCTGAGGAAGCTGGGCATGGTGATGCATGCCTATAATCCCAGTACTTAGGAGGCTGAGACAGGAGGATTGCAGGTTCAAGGACAGACTCAACAAATAGTGAGACCCTCTTTCAAAATAAAAAATTTTAAAAAGGGGTGGGGTTGTAGCTCAGAGGTAGAATGCTCCCGAGTTTCAATCCCCAGTACCAAAATCATTAAAAAAGAGGAAACTGATTTTTCTTTAATGCTTAAAAGATTTAACCACTTCAAAATGTTAAAATTAGAACTCAGATCATCTGAATTTAAACCTAGGACTCTCTACTAAATTACATGACTTTCTCATATTAATGTCTAACTCACTCTTCACTGTTCTTTCAGTTTGGTAAATATAATATTCAGTAATACATATTCTTTGCATCTTTTATTCTAAAAAGCCTACAGCTCAGATGAATACTGTATTAGTTTCCTGAGGCTGCAGTAACAAATTATCACAAACCCGTCGGCTTAAAACTCTACGCATTTATTCTCTGGTACTTCTGAGGGCCAGCATTCCAGCCTATGCAGGTGCAGGAAGCCTGTGTTCCCTTTGAAGGATCTGGGGGACAGTTCTTCCTTGTCTCCTCCAACTTCAGGTGCTTTCTGCAGCCTGTGTGTCTGCTCACTCCAATCCACCACCTTTGTCCCACGGCCTTCTCTCTGAGTAGTCCTCTTCTCTCTTCTCACAGGACGTACATCACTGGATTTAGCACCCACTCAAATCCCAGGTCATCTCATCTCCAGATCCTTAACTCAATTACATTTGCAAAGACCCTTTTCTGAAATAAGGTCGCATTTAGTTTCCAAGACATGAACTTATCTTTTGGAGACCATCATTTAGCCTGACTTAGGTGCTTATTTTTGAATAATACTAAATTAAGACAAAAATAACATGTCCCTATATAATAGCAGACAGCTATAATTGGAACATTTTGAATAAGTGGCATATTTTAGTTCCCATTTTCAAAGTCAGTAGGAGCTGGGTGTGGTGGCACATGGTACTTGGGAATACCATACTCCCAGTACTTGGGAGGCTGAGACAGGAGGATCGCAGGTTCAAGACCAGCCTCAGCAACTTTGTGAGGCTGTCTGCAATATAGTGAGACCCTGTTTCAAAATAAAATAGGGCTGGGGGTGTAGCTTAGAGGTAGAATGCCCCTGGGTTCAATCCCCAGTACCACAGAAAAAAAAGTCAATGGGAATCTGGGTAAGTAGAAGATGTAAACCACTTCCCCAACATGATATTAAAATATTTTAAATACTTTTCAGTTAATTAGTGTACAAAGTTTGTCAGCTACAATTATCATAGTGAGTTTTAAGAAATAAAGTGGTGGGTGTTCAGGAACTACTGTCTGAGCTGGAGTTCCCAAAGCTCATGTCACAGGGTCAGGACATTTGTAGACATGACCTCTGTACACCCATAACCAGTCCTTCAGTCCTTCTACGTACCTAAGAAGGACATGCACCCCTGCCTCCTAGAAGCGAAGTATGGCAAACATGATGTGTGCCATTTTCAGGAAAGGACATTTTTTTTTTTGCGGTACCAGGGATTGAATGCAGGGGCGTTCTACCTCTGCGCTACACCCCCGGCCCTATTTTTTATACTTTACTTTGAAACCGGGTCTCACGAAGTTGCGGAGGGCCTCACTAAGTAGAGAGAGAGAGAGAGAGAGAGAGCGAGCTGAGGCTGGCCGTGAACCCGGATCCTCCAGTCTCTGCCTCCCAAAGTACTGGGATTACAAGCGTGTGCCACCATGCCCGGCTGAGGAAAGGACATTTTAATTATTGGCGTTCAACTCTGTGCCCACTCTTCTCTGCATGACTATTGGAAAGTCACATGTAAAGAGGGACAGCACTGACCATCAGTGGAGGATAACCTAGCTGCCCAGAGTTCTCTGGGCTCATAGTGGGCTCTGTATGAGAAAGAAAGAAATCTCAGCTAGGTGTGGTGGCACATACCTGTAGTCCCAGTACTTGGGAGACTGAGACAGGAGGATCACAGGTTCAAGGACAGCCTCAGAAACTTAGTGAGACTCTTAGCAACTTATAGAGACTCGGCTTCAAAATTAAGAATTAAAAAAGGGGTGGGGGTGTAGCTCAGGTGTAGAAGCTCCTGGGTTCAATCTCCAGTACCAAGGAAAGGAAGAAAAAGAAGAAGAAAAGAAGGAAGGGAAGAAAGAAAGAAAAGAAAGAAAGAAAGAAAGAAAGAAAGAAAGAAAGAAAGAGAATTGTGTTGTAAGTTACTGAAATTGTGAGGTGTTTTTTTTTTTTTTTGGTACAGCTGATCCTAAATCCATGCTGACTAAAACAGTTATTTTGACTAGGATTTGAAGCTGCCATGACAGATACTCTAAAATATGTGGCATAGCCCTAGTGGTTGATTCTACAATGGGTGGGGTTTATGAATGGTCACCCCCAGTGGAGTCTATAAAATTAAAATCAGTTATATGCAGTGGCAAACTACTTGGTAATATTGTCACCCATGATAATTTATAGGACATGTATACAAAACAGACTTGTGGCTCTAGAAAAATTAGCATCTGCTAATTGATTTTGGCTGCCATTGGCAAGGTATCAAAAAAAAGAAAAAGATGATCTCAGAAAATAATAGACTGACTTGCAATTAGGAATAAAAAGAAATAGGAACACACAATGGGGAATCAGCAGGGTTAGAAAAGGCAACTGTATCTCAGTTACACAAGAACAAAAGGTAAAACTGAGATTGACCTTTTGCAAAACAGGAAAGTGAAAACTACGTGTTAAGGCAAGGGTCACATCCAGGGCGTGTGTTCTGGCCAACATTCTCACTGCTGTGACCCAATAACCCTGACCACACACAACTCAGAGAGACCATTGGCAACTCAGCAAGACCCTGAGGAAGGAAGATTTATTTGCTCACAGTTTTAGACTTTAGGGTTCAGGCCATGACAGACTGGGTCTGCAGAGCTCATGGCATGGTAGTGGGAAGCAGAGAGAGGAAGAGATCAAAGGCTCTGCTCTCACATCATGGAGACCAGAAGCGAGAGAGAGAGAGAGAGAGAGAGAGAGAGAGAGAGAGAGAGAGAGAGAAAGGTGGGAACCAGATATAATTCCCAAGGCCACAACCCTAAGGACCTCTACTTGGCAACCAAGCCCCAACTCCAACGTGGCTGCCTGGTTTCCATGAAGGCTAGGGGGGACATTCTAAATCCAAACCATTCAGTGTGGCTACCACATGTGTTAAAACCTGGGAATAGATTGACGTGTCTCAGAATAAAGGTATAATTAAAGGTAAAGCATCCCATCCATTTTTTCAATTGAATAAAAATAACAAAGGAAAAGAGACCAGGTGTATGGTTCCCATGTTGAACCTCAATACACTTGATGGATAAGGAAATGCAAGTAAGGAAAGAGGGGAGAGAAAGAAGGAAGGTGGGAGAGAAACCAACAGAGAGAATATTTCAGAAACCAAATCTCTATAAAACTTTTGAGAGAATTTCACTGCCAGAGGAAGCCTGGGGTACAAAGAGACTGTGGCTACTTGTGATCTAAATTCACTTTTTTCCCTAACCTTTCTCAGGCATGCAACGGACTAAGAAAACTGCTCATTTTTCAAGAAAGATTTTTCCCCATTGCCTATCACAGACATGACAAAGGAGCATAAAGAATAAATTGAACTTCCCAGAAAGTGGAGCCAGGAGTCACCAGAACCAATAGACTGGTATTCTCCTCCCATGGAACAGAAGAGGCTTCATGAGGGACATTTCTTACCCTGGCAGAGGGGGTTCTCAAAATGGTTGTCCAGCAACTAATCTAAATTACCTTTCCTCTTTGCATTTCATAATCATTCTTATTCCTCTATGCTACATTGATCAAAAGAGGAGAAGAAACATTTCTTTTAAGCTTAGTTGTCACCATGCCAAGAGAAGTCGCATTCTTATCTGACTTTAAGGCACTATGCAGAGAACCTGGCTGAAGAGCTTGGAGGAGACTTTTGGATTGTCTCTTGTCTCAGACAACACTCTCAATGCTATAATTCAAAAGACCTGACCACACAACTTGGAGGAAGAAAGATTTATTTGCTCGCAGTTTCTTGGAGATTCTGGGTTCAGTCCATGTGAGACCAGGGTCTGTGGAGCTCAGGGTATGGCAGCAGGAAGCAGAGAGAGGGAGAGCACCTGGGCTCTGCTAATCGCGGAGGCCAGAGCAGAGAGGGAGAGAGAGCAAGGCTTGCTCTCACATCATGGAGACCAGAAGCAAGAAAGAGAGCAAGGGGAGGAAAGACCCTGACACAATCCCAAGACCACCCTCAGGGACCCCTCCTTATCAACTAAGCCTTGCTTCCAACATTGCTGCCTTGTCTCTGTGAAGGCTAGGGGGGCATTCTAAATCCAAACCATTACATCTCTCTTACGGAAGGGTTGAATGTAGGATTGAGAAAGAAGAAAGAAACAGATGTTCAGTTCTCAGGAGAGTGGTCTCTGGCAGACTTTACAACTGTTCATCAATACCCATTCCTTCTCCTTCCAGGTTCACAAGATAACTATATTCACTTCCAGGAGTTAAAGCAGAAATGATGTTGTGTGACAGAGAAGAAGCATTTAATTGCAGGTACCTGACCCTCTAAGTCCTATTACCTGCCATGACAATTTTGGAAGCACATACTATTAAAGAGGTGCCATGTTAAGCTATCCAGTGGAAGGACACTGCTGTGTAGAGTCCCCAGACCCATGGAAGAGTGATGTGAGAATCATTTCCACCTTGAGTCACTGAGATTTCTTTCTACGTTACCACTGCAATACTTAGCCCATCTTGACTAACTCAGGATTGATACAAAAATCTGAATAAATATGTTCCCCAATTTTCTAGCTTTCCTGTGATCATTTAACTTATTTTCCAAAGAATATTTTTTTGTGGTACTGGGGATTGAACCCAGGGGCATTCTACTTCTGAGCTACACCTCCAGCCCTATTTTTTTTTTATTCTTTATTTTGAAACAGGGTCTCACTAAGTTGTGGAGGACCTCACTAAGTAGCTGAGGCTGGCCGCAAACCTGGATCCTCCTGTCTCAGCCTCCCAAATACTGGGATTACAAGCATGTGCCACCACGCCTGGCCCTCCAAAGAATTATTATATTTTAAAAGAGAAAGTGGAGGGTCATATGTTTTCTGTCATATGTGGAAGCTAAGAAGTTATCAAGATACAAGAAGGACTTTGTATAAAGGAGAAAAACCCCAATGGAGTGATGAAGGGAGTATTAATGAAGGAAAAACTTCCATTGACTTTATGTACATTTATGAAATTATCAATGCCAATCTCATTACCATGCATAGGGAAGAGGAGGGAGTGGGATGGGAGCTGGGGGGAAGCTCACCAAGTGCTGTATGCATGCATGTCCCCATCACTCTGAAATACAGTATGATGTGAGACTATAATGCACCAATAAACGTATATTAAAATTTTCTTAAAAAGAAATTATCTAATAGATAATCTAAAAATTATAGTTTTAACCTGATACACAATATGGCACATTATTTTATATCCGGTTAATCTTTCCTTCAACTTAATACACTAAAAGCATTCAAATGGCTTAATTTCAAGAAGAACAATTGCATTCTAAATTCTTTTATTAAGTAGTCTTCCTCCTCAAAATAAAGAAAAGAAACCCCATAGATAAGTGTAGTCTTTTCAAGTGACTTTTAAAATGACCATGCTTAAAACTTTAATGTCATTAGAGTCTACTTTTCAGCATGAATCCATGCAAACCCCAGGCATTTTACTTGATCTGGTGAGTGAAAAAGTTCTATAGACCAAGAAAATTTCTTAGTTATAAAATATGTGAGAAATACTCTGACGGTTCTCCCTATCCTCTTCCCCCCTAGCTATAAAATGCATTTCTTCTCCCCAACCCTGCTGTCACTTTGAAAACTGTCCAACAAATTGGTCATACCTATCATAGTTACCCACAGGCAAAAGAGACAGAGGAAGAGAAAAAGACAGAGAGAGAGAGAGAGAGATTTTGAGATTATTTCATGAATCGAGATTAGGGTACCTTTCTCTAAAGCCACATTAACACTCTCCAAGACCAAATAAAAAATGCAAAGTTATTTCCTTCCTTATTTGAAACAAACCGTCTGCAAATTCATTGTTGTTAGAATGTCAAATTGCCCAAAAGGATAGATTCCATGGAATCTTTTGTCAATGAAACTCCATAATATTGTTTGTCACAGAGAGTTTATCTGTCACTGTTTACCTGAAGTCGAGAGATTAGGCCATTATCCTTTAGTTTCCCCATGGGCATAATCAATTGTACAGGTTTTAGCGATAGTGATATTTTCAGGCAATTTATCTATGGGCCCACCAGTATCTGCTAGTAAAGGTTTTCCAGATCTGTCAACATAAACCAAGTGGGCTCCCAGCAAAAGAGTATTTACATCTGTAAGGACAGCCTTGTCTTGAAGGCTCACATATGGATCACAAATTTCCAGGCGTGTATGTGTGTACAGGGTCTAGCATGGACCATACAGAATCACGTCCCGTCCTTTGATTATGTACTGTCTTGTCCCTGTCTGGATGACTTTTCAGAAGCTGACAGAGCTTTTACAATTTAATTGGTGTTGACACCTTTTGAAGCCATGCCTTGCGGCACTGAGGGTCATTGTCTGCTTTCTGTGTCTCTCCAATGCCTCCACTTGGCTACCTCACAGCCTGTGGTGCCTGGCTGGCCCC
The DNA here is from genome assembly GCA_004027185.1 of Glis glis. Classification (NCBI taxonomy): domain Eukaryota; kingdom Metazoa; phylum Chordata; class Mammalia; order Rodentia; family Gliridae; genus Glis; species Glis glis. The sequence continues at coordinate 85,292 of PVJS01002174.1, forward strand.
TGCACTCCTTATTCATGTTCATACTTGTTCTGGGTCCTGTTACAAGAGCCCTTGTTAAATGCCCAGCAGGCAGCAGTGAATGGAGATTTTGACTATGTGGGATTTGAGGCCTCTGGCAATAATGGAGAATAAAATAAATATAAAAGTATCCCTGTTGAGGACTGTGTTGTTAGCGCCAAAGATTTATTCCAGAGGACCTCAGACCTGAGTTAGTTTCTCTGCATGGTGGTGGCGGCAGGCCTTGCAATTAGGTCTCTGCTTTCCACTCTTGCCATTCTCTAACTATGACTTTTCCTCCATCGTTATTTCCAGTTTGGTATCTTCTTCCCCCCTTTCAACAACACTCTCTCATAGCAGTTGTAGGGATATCATTATGATTCTGACTTGCTCTCCAACTTGGTAATTTCAAGTTTAAGATGAATAAAAGAGAAAGAATAAATCCTCGTTGTTTTTCAGGTTCAATTATGCAAAAGAATGCCCCCCAACAGTTATGTTTAATAGGCGACTTAGTTTTTTTAGATCCCAAGGAGTGTACAGAGTGGGTAGCTGTCATCTTTGATAAAGCTTTGTTCAACTTGCTATATTAAAACGATCAAGATTTTTAGAGTTAAAATAATTAACTGTCCATAAACTTGCAGACTATCAAAAATTGCTTGTTTACAAATCTCATTAAATGTGTTCTTTCTAGGAAAGTGTTAAAATCTCTCAAAAGGTTTTTGTGCAACCTTAGCTTGATTGTTAAATTTATATAGTTTACTGTGAATATAATAAAGCAGATGTTTAAATTTTTTAAAGTAGATAAAAAAGACTATCACTTTCCACATTACCTTGCTATTCTCAGAGATAAAACATATCAGAGAGACAATGAGCATTAAGAAAATATTTGTATGGATGATTATATAAAATACCATGGATTAAACAAAGCACTACATTAAGCATTCATATTTGTATATAATATAAATCTCCTCAGTCTTCAGAGCATTATAATAATCAGATCATAAGCAAATAAAAATATGAATATTATCAGTAATAATTTTCCAGTGAACTATATAATGAATTTCTTTCAAATATAAGCAGTATTAAAAAATACACAACAGACACATTTTCTGTTTGACACCATATCACCAACACAAAATGTAGGTAGACATCCTTTGTTTCAACAAGAAATAATTAACCTTCCTCAAAACTAAAGAGATGCTACAAAAATGAATCAAAATGATCAGAAAGGATGGCTTATCTGGCTGAAGAGACACTTGAAGGAAGGGTGAACTCATCTTTCCACCTGTCAAAAGCCTTTACAAATGAAAGATAACCTGTTGTTCTTCCAATACACCAAAGCTAAGGAAAGATGAAGCTACTTTCAGCTATATTTAGCAACAAGAGGCAAAATTAAGAATAATTATTCACTTGCTAATAGTGAATGGTTCAAATAGTATTAGAATTCAAAGAACTGAAAGAGTAAGGGTGACTCGGGTTTTTAGCCTTCTGCCATACATCAGGTATAGAGGGGACAGGAAAGAATCATCTTTGTTAGTCTGTGTCAAAGACCAGGGTCCCCATTGTCCACTATGGCATTTATAAGTCTTATCATAAGGAAATCAATTTCTCTGTGGCTCAGTTTCCTCATCTGGGAAATAGAAATGCCAACTTCCCTAGGATGCTGTGAGTAGTAAGTAGAAAATAGGTATGCCCAGAATCTAATACAAACCATTAGATTTTTGTTTTGGTTTGTTTTTGTGTGAATTTGTGTTTATTAGTCTTTGTTTATTGGTGTTTTGAGGTGTGAAACAATGTTTCAGCTTTTTGTGCCACATGGAGTATTCATATGTTCTGGGATTAAAACTTTAAAACCTTCTCCACAGCTGACTCATCCTGGGAGATCTGGAGAAAACATTGGGACACCCACCAGGAAACTGGGATCCTGCATGGACCTCTGATCAATGTATTATTTGGGGGAGAATGTGTAGGCATTGTTTTTGGGGTATAACGGTAAGCCCTTATCATGAAGAAACTTGTATTAAAATGAATCTCCAGAAAAGAAAAAGAGTTGTGTGTGTGTGTGTGTGTGTGTGTGTGTGTGTGTGTGTGTTCTTTTATTG
>PVJS01002175.1:0-87387 GCA_004027185.1 Glis glis
GCGCTACGCCCCCGGCCCTATTTTTTATACTTTATTTTGAAACCGGGTCTCATGAAGTTGCGGAGGGCCTCACTAAGGAGAGAGAGAGAGAGACAGAGAGAGAGCGAGAGAGCTAAGGCTGGCCGCGAACCTGGATCCTCCGGTCTCCGCCTCCCAAGTACTGGGATTACAAGTGTGCACCACCACACCCGGCGTGAGATCCTATTTCAAAATAAATAAAATATAGGGCTGGGGGTCTAGCTTAGAGGTAGAATGTCCCTGGGTTCCATCCCCAGTACCACACACACACACAAAAAGAGGTGAGGGCTTCCCCCTTCCACAGGCCTGCAAGTCTGTGTTGAGCCTCATATGTGGGTCTCTCTTCTGCAGGATGGGGTTTGTTAAAGTTGTCAAGAACAAGGCCTACTTTAAGATATACCACATGAAATTTAGAAGAAGGGGGCCAAACTGATTATTATGCTCAGAAATGCTTGGTGATCCAGAATAAAAACAAGTACAACACGCCCAAATACAGAATGATAGTTCATGTACCAACAGAGACAGCATTTGTCAGACTGCTATGCCCACATAGAAGGGGATATGATAGTCTGTGCGGCATATACACATGAACTACTAGAATGCAGTGTGAAAGTTGGTCTAACAAATGATGCTGCAGCATACTGTACTGGCCTGCTGCCGGCCCACAGCCTTCTCAATGGATTTGGCACAGACAAGATCTATGAAGGTCAAGTGGAGGTGACTAGAGATGAATACAATGTGGAAAAGCATTGATGGTTAACCACGTGCCTTCACCTGCTATTTGGATGCAGGCCTTACCAGAACTACAACTGGCAGTAAAGTTTTTGGGGCTCTGAAGGAAGCTGTGGGTGGAGACTTCTCTATCCCTCATAGTACCAAACAATTTCCTGGTTATGATTCTGAAAGCAAGGAGTTCAATTCTGAAGTACATTGGAAGCACATCATGGGTCAGAACATTGCAGATTATATGCACTACCTAATGGGAAAAGATGAAGATGCTTACAAGAAACAGTTCTCTCAGTACATAAAGAACATTGCTCCGGACATTATGGAGATGTATAAGAAAGCTCATTCTGCTATACAAGAGATCCCAATCTATGAGAACAAGCCCAAGAGAGAAGTTAAAAAGAAGAGGTGGAACCATCCCAAAATGTCCCCTGCCCAGAAGAAAGATCAGGTAGCTCAAAAGAAGGCAACCTTCTTCAGAGCTAAGGAGCGGGCTGCTGAGAGCTAAAGCGGACAATTTTCTATGAAGATTTTTCAGAAAAAGACATTAGACTTATTGACCAAGCAGATGAAAAAAAAAAGAGGCGAGGGAATGCTGGCATGGCCGTAAGTCTTTCTGAAGGAGGTGGGCTTTCTGCTGGGTCTTAGGGACTCTCCTTTTACTTTTAACACCTAGTCTTCTGGGGCAAGGACATGAAGTAACCAATCTCCAGGACATGGAGATTGTTCATATTTACATTGTTTACATTGTTTACATATTTACATTGTTCATCCAGGACAAGTTCATATTTACACAGGTTTTATTCTGTATTGAAAGAAAAGGGTTTGATTATTTTAGATTGTTTTAAAATTGATTTGGTGCTGGACGTGGTAGTGCATGCTTGTAACCCCAGTACTTGAGAGGCTGAGACAGGAGGATTACAGGTTCGATACCAGCCTCAGCAACTTAGCAAGACTCAGCCACCTAGGAAGACTCTGTCTCAAAACAAAAAATAAAAAGGGCTGGGGGTGTAGCTTAGAGGTAGATTGCCCTGGGTTCAATCTCCAGTACCAAAAATAAAAATAAAATATATTTGGTTATTTTGCTGAAATTCTAGGAGTAGCAGAGGTTTAAAACAATAAGAAGAAACCTTAAACCTGTTTGCTCAGGATGCTTTAGTTTCAAGTGATGTTGGCAAAGTGATCTACCTGCCTCAAATTATTCTACAGAGAAAATCTTTCAGAAAAGACACACAATGTACAGGTTGAGTCTTTCCTCTCCAGAAAGCTAAAAATACAATTTTCTTCTTTATCCCATGGGAAGATGACCCATATCAGCCCGATGAATTGGTACCAAGAGATGGGACCAGTGAGGGAAAGCTTCCATCTTCCTAAAAAAAAAAATTTCAGGTGGGAGTAAGGGGTGGGGCCAAGAGTAGGTTCCTGCAACCAGTGGTATACAGGCTCCCAGAAGGCAAACACACTGCCAAGCACCTCTTTCTGCAAGCAGCACCCCTCTCCTCATCCAGACCAGGTTAAGCACAGCTACAGAAGCAGCACCAGCCTTGGCACAGAAGGAGCATCATGACCTGGGTCCTGTGCGTGATGACAGGGGCAAGTCTCCCGGGTTCCCAAGTCAACGAGCCTATCTGTCTCTCTGGGCCTGAAACTACTCCCACAGCTAGTCCCTCAGAATGAGGATGGCAAGGTTCTTGTACTGTGAAGAGAAATGTGCAAAGCCTTCCTCCAGGTGCTGGCACTCAAGCAGAGAGTGGACTGCCAGACGACCTAGCTGGACATAGCAGGAAATGAAGGTCTCCTTTGAGCTTCCCCATAACACTGTGAGAGTCTGACCTTCTGCAGTGATTGGACCTCTCCCTCCAACCACACCCACCCCCTAGCTCACTGGCTTTCCTTCTCCATAGTCAGGATCCTACTTCTCCACCCATCGGCAGTACCCACTAAGCCTTTCCAGACCCCACCCCTCAGGGCCACTCCCTCCTCTGAACTCTCATAACTTTTCATTTATTTTAAGAAATGAATTACTTTTTACAGTGATTCACAGTTAGTCTTTATTTCCACTCTACTGGTTGCTGTGTTTCCACATTTGTGCTCTGTAAACACTTGCTGAATAAAAGAACAAATGACCCTTTGGAGTCAGAGGGGAAGGCCCAGGCATAGCTCTCTGGAGAGTGTGTTGAGGAAGACTAGGAAGGGTATTGGGGGTCTTGGGGGGTGTCTGAGGGTGCAGGGTGCTGCTCTGGGATAGCAGAGACCTCAATAAGGAGGAAGTTTCCTAAGCAAATACTGACATCCAACAGTGCCTGCAGGCCCCTGCTTGGTGGTCAGGATCCTTTGGGTTGCAGGTAACATCTATTCACTCAAATTGGTTTAAGCAAGAAGAGAATTGTTGGCTTTCTTGAGTAAGAAGGATGCTAAAGTGGCTCAAAGAACTGAAGGAAGAGTTCCAGAAGCCAAAACCCAGGATAGGAAGAGAAACCCACTAGGGACCAGAAAAACCCTCTGTACTTTCCTCTCTCTGCCCTCCTCCCATATGTGAATCCCAGATATGTTTCTCCTCCTCCTCCTCCTCCTCCTCCTCCTCCTCCTCCTCCTTCCTCTTCTTTCTGCCTCCTTTTCTTTCTTGCTTGCTCTCTCTCCATCGCATTTTCACTGTCTCTATTTTAGTAGCATTCTCTTTTTGCATCAGAGAAGTTCTAGCTCCTAGCAACTCCAGACAAACCCTGAATGTTTTACAACTAAGAAAAGCTAGCTTTCCACCTCCTCCAATCAGAAGATTCCATGGGAGGCATTCAATTAAGCCTGGATTCTGTACATTCACCGTCTGGACCAGTTGCTATGTCCTGGGAGGTAATAGCATTCTTGGCCCAACTCATTAAGGAGGCCAAGCACCTACACCTCTGCTAGGGCAATGTGGAGGCCTGAAACAAGAACTTTAACAGGATTGTGCACTAGCAAAGTCAAGAGCCCTGCAAAAAGGCTTTTAGGAGGAATGAAGGGGAGAACTGGAAATAACTTCAGGCAGGTATGACAACATCAAGACCAAAGATATTTGAGCTTTTGTCTCCTTGAGGAGCCCTGTCTAAAATAATCTCAGCCCAGTAACTCTCTACCTCTGGCCTGAGAGTTGAACCTCCATGGCAATTCCTCTTCTTGTGACAATTGTCCTTGGGTCAACAGGACTCTGAGCCTTGCTGGGATGCATGGGAAGCTCCATTGTTCCTTGTCTATCAAGCCCCACTTGATTAGGAATCTGAAGACCTGACTTTGAGTCTTGGCTCAGTTTCTCATTTACGATTTATATGTTGATAGTATCTGTACTGCCTTCTCTTAAAGGTTGTGAAAATCACATTAAAGGTCTAAGCTAAGTAAAAGGACATGCTGCAAACTGTAAAGTGCCATTCAAACTTAACTTGCTGTTTTGAAGTTGTTCACCTATCTTCCCACTTGAGGCTCTTTATATCACCCTCACTAGAGATACCCTAGTTTTCCTTAGCCTCTTCAGCCTGAATAAACATAAAATTATGAGGTGGCCATGGTAGTGCACACCTGTAATCCCAATACTTGGAAGGTTGAGACAGGAGGATAACAGGTTCAAAGCCAGCCTCAGCAAGTTACCAAAACTCTCAGCAACCTAGTGAGACCCTATTTCAAAATAAAAGATAAAATACATCTGGGGGTATAGCTAATACCTCTGGATTCAATCCCCAGTGCCACACAAAAAAATTTATGCTATTTATTTTTCAAATAATTATCAGCCTTTATAAAATTGATATGCATATAGTTTCCAAAGACACATAATTCAATTGTATGATTAAAATTATAATCACCTATAGAAATCCCAGACACATTCTTCTTACATGACACATGCAATATCTTGAAATATCATTTACTGCTCATTACTACTTCAAAATGAAGTAGCATTGCCTCTAAATATTGTTATTGTTATTTAATGTGTTCATTAAAAAGCACATACATTAGCTGGGTGTGGTAGTGCACATTTGTAAGTACTTGTAGTACTTGGGAGGCTGAGACAGGAGGGTCATAGGTTCAAGACCAGCCTCAGCAACTTAGTAAGACCCTGTTTCAAAATAAAATAAATAAATAAAAAGGGCTGGGTGTAGCTTGGAAATAGAATATCGCTGCGTTCAATCCCCAGTACAAAAAAAAAGCACATACATTACTATATTACTACTTTGTTTTCTATTATTTTGACAACTGTATTTTAGTGAAATCGGCTTTTTTGTATTCCTATGCATTTTATGTACTTTAAAGCATTATTTGGTTTCCATCCCTCCCATCTTCCTTCCCTTAAATTTTCTAAAAGCCTAAAACTGCTCTAAAAATAAAGTATATTTAATTTAAAATTTTTATCTTAAAAAATAACCTCATTCTCAGAATGGGGTCTGGCGGCTTTACTAGACTGCCATAGAGGTCTATGGCACACAAAAAATTTAGAGTTTTGTTTCAGTTGAATGTCACATGCTGGAACTAACTCCTGGCTCGATCCTCTACTTTTCTAATCATTTTCTCCTTTTTATGTATTCCTGTCTTTTTTGTGTCTACTTTCTGCATAATTTCCTCAGATTGACCTTCTGACCTTGTCCTATGACGATTTTATTTTTCCATGTTCCCTTGGTCAACATTCTGGTCTTACCCCACCTCTGCTCTGTCTTCTCATCTCTTCGGTATTGAGTCTAGGGTGTGATTTATTCCTGGTCATCTTTGACTGTTTGTCCGCATGTGGAAAAGACACTCCACCCTGATTGGGAGTTCTGGGAGTGCAGGACTTGTTGGCTGGTGGCACCGCTGTGGGTTATCAAGCATCCGTTTCGTGTCAGAATCCATGGGTCTTTCCTCATGGAGAAGTCTATGTCTCCAGGGAGGAATCAGGAATCCCCTGATTGGAGGGAGTAAGGACATGGGGTCAGCATCCCAGGACCCACCCAGCAGGAAACACTTAGACCTTAACCCTTACTTTCCATCCAGCTCAGCACTCTTCCCCTCTGACCCTCGATTCCCTCCATCTGAATTCTCTCCGGTTCAACTGTCCAGGGATTAAATCCCCTATTTCCTGCTGGAGCCGGGGAAGAACAGCTGTTGGCTGTTTGGACTGAGAAAAGAGATCTGAGAGAGATCTTCAGCCCATCCACCTGTGTTCCACACCGCCCTCCCCCAGCTTTGAGAGTTGACAGGTGTCTCCAATTCCTGAGCTTTCCCATGGTTCTCGGATGCAAGCTGGCTTGCTTCTTCTTAGCTTTTGCTTCCATCCAGACAGCATTCAACTCTCCAATTTTTGTGTTCCAGTGATCTTTTATCTTTCTTGTCTAATGTCATTTCTCTCCAATTTTTTTATCCTTGTAGGTTTGCACCTTTTCTTTGCTATTTTGGTGGTATTAGGGGAAGTAGCAGAGATTATGAAGCATACACAGCCTACCATGTTTATCCACATCTTCCACCTCCTAGTTTTTACTTTCTCCCAAAGAATAATAACACATCAGCCTTTTATTGGCTATGATATCTAACTTGTTGGGACTATGATATCTAACTTGGTGTTGAAGTAATATGACTTGACAAGGAGACAGCTATCCTGTACAGCTGCCACCTGGGGAACTGGAATGTCAATTCCCATCCCCCAAAATGATTAACTTGAAACTATAGGAACTGGACTAAAACATGATAAAGGAAGGCAAGAAACCCAGTGTCCAAAATGACAACCTGCAGGTGAAGTTGGGCATGTCCACCTCCCCTAGCTGACTGCCTGGGCTGCAGGAACAGAGATATGAACCCTGTGTTCATTTCAATCTCATATACACACCACACATTCACTTAATATCCTCCCCGTGATTGCTCCCAAAAGATGTTGCCCTGCTCTTCAACATGACAGATTTCCTCCCTTCTTTGTATGCCTGGTTCTGTGGTTGTTACTCTGTTGACAATGTACCCTTCTGGGACATTTGTGTGTCTCCTGAGCAATGCCTAAGTTGTCTGCATTCAAGCACAAACTCGCACAGTGTGGCCCTGATACACTCTGATGTCTATAGCACAGAAATGGTTTTTTGACGGAAAGATCAAATTAAGTTGAGAAGGACAGAAAAGAAACCTGACAAGCTTCCTTGTTTTAAAAAATTAATGCAAACATCAGAAATAATGTGTGTCTTGGAAAAATGCACATACTTCCTGAAAGTGAGAAAAAAAACCTTGTGTTTCTATGGCACTTTCCTTCCAAGGGCATCAAAGTTGCTGCTGCTTCCTCTCCTGTACTGCCATCTCTTAAAGATTCTCTTCTTCTTCCTTTTTCCTTCGTTAATTTCACAAAAGAAAGCAAAGACAGGAGATACAAATGTTTTGGCCCTGTACAGCAAGCCCACAGCAGCTGGGCTGTTATTTAAAGACGTGAAAATATGGATCCCTGGATGGACTAGAGCTGAGTACACTGCAAAAGCTGGAGATAAGAGGGGCTGGAGGATTTCTTCCAAAGCCTCAGGGCAGGCAGCTCTCACTGCTAGACTGCTGAGCGACTTCAAGTTGCTGGCCTCTGAATTCACTCCTGCAGACCTCCTCAGTATGCACCTGATGCTGGGGTGTGAGAAATGGAAGGTGGACCACTTAAGTGAAACGAAGTGAGAGTCTGAGCCCAGACACAGATCCTCTTACTAGAGAAGACAGAATCTTTCCAATTTGCTAAGTCTCTAATTAGATGGGTTAATAGGTATTATAATAGTAGGGGCTACTTTCTGGGATCTGATGAAAAAATTTAGAAGTGAGTTTTGGCTGGAAGGCATTTTTGTAAATAATAGCCTGATATTCTAGGGTCTAAACTAAAAAAAAAATAAATTAGCTTCCTACTGTACTGATGAGATAGTCCAGGGCTGGCCAAATCTAATCTGAGCCACAGACCTACTACTACACAACTGGAGCAAAATTCCATAGAACTGGCCACACTGCTGTAGAGAATGGCCACGGTGGATTATTTGACCACAGCTGCTGCATCGGGATACTTCTGAGACTGCTTTGCTTTGCAACAGAGAGGTACAAATGGAGAGAATCCCAGAGCCCTGACAACCCACAGGATGTCAGCGAGCATCGTGGACAGAGCAGTAGCCAGAGATGAAATTTTCCACAGGGCTAGCCAGGCATGGTGGCGCACACTTGTAATCCCAGTACTTTGGGAGGCGGAGACCGGAGGATCCGGGTTCGCGGCCAGCCTCACCTCTCTCTCTCTCTCTCTCTCTCTCTCTCTCTCCCTGTCTCTCTCTCTCTCTCTCTCTCTCTCTCTCTACCTAGTGAGGCCCTCCGCAACTTCATGAGACCCGGTTTCAAAATAAAGTATAAAAAATAGGGCCGGGGGCATAGCGCGGAGGTAGAACACCCCTGCGTTCAATCCCTGGTACCGCAAAAAAAAAAAATTTTTTTCCACAGGGCTAAAGTATCTCACTTGAGACACCAATTGTAGGCTAAATGATTATAAAACTTCCTACCCAAGAAATTTCCTCTAAACACAAACTACAAAAATAATTGGTTACCACTCATTGATGTGAAGAGAAGAAAGAAGAGGTAGAGAAAAAATGTGTATATTTCTCTCTCCTATATTTAGGTTTAATGTATTAAATCTCCATCCAAAATATAGAATCCCCAATAGGACTAGAGCTGCCATGTAAGGATATGTAGGTTGTGCACTGAATAATTCCAGAGCACCTTCACAGCGTGGGCCACGACCATAAATGGAACATCCCAGAGCTTTCTTATTTCCAGACGCTTTGACCATAGAGCACCAGATTAAACTTCTCCAATAAACAAACAGGCCACACCAATTGATGTGGCTAACTACAGTCAGAGGCTGTACCCTCTGGGCCTCTGATTAATCATCATTAGGCCAGATTCTATCACCAAACATAGAGATCTGGGTACTATGGGTGCTGCAGGGTCTCTTCTAGTAGGTCTGTGGCTTCTGCCAGGCTCTCTTGGCCAGAATCTAGCAGCCTCCTCCCTGACCCGCTCCCCCGTGGAGGGCACAGCTTTTTCCCTTGACTGCAGCACTGCCACCTGGCTTCTCCTAGCAGGCTGCTTCTCTTGTGTCATTTCTGCAAGTGCTCAGTCAACCATGCCTGGACTCCAAAGACTCTGGGAAAAGAGCCTAGAGTCTCAGAGCTCCTCCGTAGCCATCCCATCAGCTGAGGTTAGTCCCCAAATCTGGATCCATAGTTTAACACATGGACTAATCTTGTCCCACCTAGTATCTGTCCAAGCTTGTCAGCAAAGCCAAAGGAACCCTGTCCTAGAAGAAGCACACCCTCCCAGTACTTAGGAGGCTCAGACAGGAGGATCACAGGTTCGAGGACAGCCTCAGTAACTTAGCGAGACCCTCAGCAACTTAGCAAACACCTGTTCTGGGGATGTGGCTCAGAGGTAGAATACCCATAGGTTCAATCCCCAGTGCCACACACATGCGCGCACACACACACACACACACACACACACACCCCACAAAGAAGCACACTGCATTCTCCACAAAATAATGAACCTCCACATTGCTTCTTAGACCTCTCCCTGGAGCACTGGAGGACCCAGTGAACCCAAGCCCTCCCAAACCCAGGCAGACATGATACGATGAGCACTAAAATAGATATTTATATCTACAGTACATTTTACAGCTTGTCCAAGCCTTAAATGCATGCACTAAGACATGTGAGCTTGAGTATTCTAAAAAAAAGTCTTTCAGAATCCAATCTCTCCTCTTCTTGGTTGTAATCAATCTCCAGCAACGCTACCTGTGGTATTTCATTTTCTTTCCCCCATCTTTGTTTTTGTGAAGATAAAAGCAGTTTGAAATGAGTCGTTGAAATTACCTACATTTAGACTGCTCTGCTGGAAGTTGAAATCTCTTTGTTTTTCTTCTTGATTTCTCTACGTATAAATACAGTGTTATATATAGTTGTCTTTCATGATCAAAGATAATGGTGATACTTCCCCAAAAGACAAGTGAGAATGAAAATAATAAGAATAATCCATCCAAGATCACAGTGGGCCTTTGCACCATTTGGGCCAGTCCTACCTAGTGTCTGATTACTTCTCTCAGGTAGCTAAAAGTCCTGAATCCTGCTGGACTCTCATCCCCTAAATCTGCCCCTAGCTGCTACAAAGTGAAATATTTCCCAATAAAAATAGAAATAACAGCAGCTTACTTCTTTAAGTATTTGATGTATGCCAGGCATTGTTCTTAGCAGCTTCCATATTTTATCTCATTTAATCCTCCAGAAATCCTTCTGAGGTAAGTATCACTAATATCCCCATTCTACAGATGGAGAAACTGAAGCAAAGGAGACTGAGTCACTTGCCCCAGGTCACACAGCCGGTAGGAGTGAGGACCTCTGCAGTCTAGCTCCAGAGCACACAGGCTGAGCTCCAACACTCTACTATACCATGAGACCTTGACTAGCCAGAGTCCGGCTAAGCTGCACACAAAGCAATGGACAGCTCTTCACAGTTTATCCACAGACGGCTGTTTAGAGATGTAGGGCGTCTTAGTCCATTAAGGCTGTTATAACAAATAGGGACTGAGTGGCTTATAAATAATAGAAATTTATTGCTCACAGTTCTGGAGGCAGGAAGCCCAAGTCAAGGTAACAGATTCTGTGTCTCGGGAGGGCCCACTTCCTGCATGGTAGATGGTGTCTCCTCACTGAGCCCTCACGTGGCAGAAGGAACCGGGGAGCTCTCTCTGATTTCTTTTATAAAGGCACTAATCCCATCCACCAGGGCTCTGCCTTCATGACCTAATCACCTCCCAGAGGCCCCACCTCCAAATACCATCACGTTGGGCATTAGGACTTAACATATAAACTTTGGAAGGTCACAGACTTTCCATCTACAGTATAGGGTCTCAGGAAAAAAGTCCTGGCCGCACTGGGTTCTGCCCCCTTGGTGGCACTCCGCTGCTAGCCAGGACAGGAGCTGTGCACTCTCAGGTGGCTCTCGAGTGGCATGTCCCCCTGGGGTGCTTAGGTCCTCTGTGCACGCGCAGTGCCCTCACACACTCACTCCCACCTACAGATCTTTGAAACTTGGTCTGCGTGTTTGATACCAGGCAGCCATGAGCATTTTGACAACCCATTACCTCTCTCTCTTCTCCACCCCACAATCCTCACATCCTCAACCAATCCACATGTCCCTGTGTTAATTGCCCTTTCCAAAGTTAACATTTCCAAATGGCAAGATAAGTTCAGAGTCATTTAAAAGAGAAATACATGTACTTGAGACATACATTGAAAATGTTGGGCTCTGTTTTTTCCTTCTTTCTTATTTTTTCTTCTTTTTTTTTTAATCTCATTCTCACCCTCCCTGCAGAAGTAGTGAGCTCAAGTGGCCTCTTGCTTCTTGTTTTTCACAGGGAAGTCAGTTTCAGTTCAGTTCCCACTGTTTCATAACACAAGGGCTCAACTTACACGCTTCCACACGTAGGGATGGGCGCTTGGTTTTGTTTTCTTGTTCCCTCAAGAAAAAGCCTCAATCTCAGTTTCAGGCTTAAACAGCCTTAACAGCTATAAGCCCCATAAGCTCTGGCATGCCATAAATAGTCTTTTTCATCAGAAGCTGCAAATCACCATTCTACTGTACAAACCAGAGCCACTCGGATAGCTGCCCACAGCACCGACCGTGTGCCTTCCATTTAGTGGCATTTAATAAAGATTTGTTGATGGACTGACTGATCCGGGTCTTCTATATCAGGTACAGCCTGAGTTTCTTAGATTTTTGTCAAGGGATTTCAACTAAGATTTTAAATCAACTCTTTATTCACCAACCTCTCAATTCCTACAGTCCTTCCAAGCCCAGAATCTTAGAATCTATTTATAATGCTTGAGTTCCAAAGCCCCTACAGGGACCACAGGGCAGGAGGAAAGGCGGGGCAATCCAGTCAAAGCCCCTGCACCATCCAGACCATGGTGCAATGATAAATGGTATCCTCGTGGCTGTCTGGAAGAGCTAAGAGAGCCTGAGGGGCCCTCTGGCTCATAAGAGACAAGCGAAGCAAGAATTTCAGCATATAGGGGATGGGGTTTAGCTCAGGGGTAGAGTGTGTGCTTAGCATACCTGAGGCCCTGGGCTCAATCCCCAAGACTCAAAGAAAAAAAATAAAGAATTCCATCATGATAATTAAAAGCTTTGGAGTCAAGAATCCTGATTCTACCTCTCGTTAGCCCCACAGCCTTATGCACATTACTGAGTACTCTGTGTCATGATTTGCTCATCCATATCGATCTGTAGGAAATGTGTGTTAAGTCCTTAATACTTGGCATGTAGAAAGCATCACAGTGTTTTGAACAATAACCTTTGCAATACAGGAAAGGAAGGAAATTATACTATTTGGGGGGGTTACAAGGGATTGAACCCAGGGGCATTCCACCTCTGAGTTACACCCTCAGTCCTATTAATTTATTTACTTATTTTGAAACAGGGTCTCACTAAGTTGTAGAGGTCCTCACTAAGTTGCTGAGGCTAGACTTGAACCTGCAATCCTCCTGCCTCTGCCTCCCAAGTACTGGGATTACAGATGTATGACACTGAGCCCAGTCGAAATTGTACTATACTTTATGTGTGGGGGGGTGTATTGGGGCATTCTACCCCAAGTTATACCCACAGGCCTATTTTATTTTTTATTTTTGAAACAGGGTCTCACTAAGTTGCTGAGGGCCTCCCTAAATTGCTGTCACTGGCCTTGAACCTGCGATCCTCCTATCTCAGTCTCCGAGGCACTAGAATTACAAACATGAGCCACTATTCCCGGCTTGAAACTGTACTATACTTTTAATTTTATGAAAATCAGGAGGCCATGTATACCAATTATTATCACTCAGCTAACCAGAATATTCAGTTAAACAGGACACCTGACTCTCCCAATGTGCCAGAGACTGGTGCACACAGTGTAGATGGCAGTGCTGAAGGAGATAGAGATGAAACTGGAGTGTGCAATAAGTGAATCACAAAACACCAGCCACGCTAAAATAAAACCACGTCATAATTTTTTAAGGTAAAATTTTTACTCTGGTAACGAGTAAAACATATGAGCTACCACAACTTGATTTTATCCCCCCTCAGTGCTGGGTATCGAGCCCAGGGCCTCACGGGTGCTAGGCAACCGCTCCGCCATGAGCCACATCCTCAGCCTTTTCCTGGCAATGAGGAGGAAAGGAAGCTGACCGAGTTATTATGCGCCTGTTTTAGCCATCAGACTTCAGCTAGAAAAAAATGAAGGGGAGGGGTGGATAGACACAATTAGGAAGTAATTAAGGCCTTGTAAACACAGCTGTTGATAAAAACACAGGTAAGGGAATTCTGAGAAAAATTCAATGTAACAAATCAGCAGGCCAAATGAAATGGATCCCTAGGCAGCCAAGAAACTTGCTAATAAACTTGCTGACCCCAACAACTTAGAAAAGGAAGAGAGAGCAAGGACAAGGACGTTTTGCATCAAGTCTCACAGTGAGGCTGGGAGAGGGAGGCCTTGGGGAGGCTGAGTGACTTTCAGGGAAAGAGGAGCGGTACAAGTGGCAGAGAATGTTCGTTGCAATGTGATGTTTGGGGGGTGGATCATTGTCAAGATGGCAAGGAGCTAGACTGTATAAGGAAATCAATTATGCAAGGCTGTATTGAGCTCCTTCCGTGTCCAAGACAACAAGTCAAGTGGAAAATACAAAGATGAGCAAGACTGATCCGAGATCTCAGGAAACATCTGGACCAGGAAGGACAACAGCTGCTGTGAGCACAGTCACACAAGGTAAAAGACGACTGAAGCCAGGGCAGAGTCACATGCAGAGAACAGGCCATAAGAGGGAAGTAAATTTCCACCCAGAGTATCAGGGAAGGCTGCCTGCAAGAGGTGGCAGTTGAGCTGCCTTTGAAGGGACAGAAAAGATAAGAAAAGGCATTTGAGCAAGGAAATGACATTTCATTCATCTGTACACCTAGGTTGGTTCCATAATTTGGCTGTTGTGAATTGTGCTGCTATAAACATGGGAATGCATGTATCACTATAGTATTCTAACTTCAATTCCTCTAGAAAAATACCTGTCCACCTAATTAACAGATAGTTTCTGCACACTTACTTTCTGTTGGGCACTGTGCTAGCAGCTAATGATGGGATTGTGAGTAAAAACCCAAAGACTCCCTGCCCTTGAGGAACCACTAAGGAGGCAAATATCAACGGAGTGTCAAACCTTCAGACGTAAGTGCCATGTGGCCAACACCATGAAGAGTGCTCCCAGGTTTGTCCAGAACTCTGACAGGGACATCTGACCCCGCGGAGACATCAAGGAAGGCCTTGCTGAGGAAGTGATGGGGAACTGAGATCCCGCGGGTGAGTCAGAGACACCAGGCAGAAAGAGGTAGGGAAGAAGTGTGATGCCAGCAAGGGGCTCAAGCCGGCCACAGGCTGGAGCATGCCGGTGGGGAGGAGTGTGCAGGAGAGGAGCCTGCAGGGGCCAACAGGGCTGGGTGAGGTCGTGAGTGTCTTGGTGAGAAACCCTATCCTTGTTCTTACCCTTCTTATAATAATGTTAAGCCCTGGAAATATTTAATATATTTAACATTTCAATTAGTGTCCTTGTGGGGTTGGGGGTGGCAAGGTGAGGATTTTATTTGGGAAGATGATCCGGCCAAAGTGTGGAGACTGCAGGGGGGTCAGAGCGGATGAACTGGTGGTCTAGCAGGAGACAGGAGGGTAGCCAGGACCGGGAAGCAGCAGTGGGGATGGGGAGAGATGAGATGAACAGATATTTGAAGTAAGTTGACCCGACTAGAAGGAAGATTGTGGGGCTTTGGTAAGGGAGAGGGGGCTGTTTAAGATACCTCTGGCTTTCAGGACTGGATAGATGTCCAATTCTCTAAATAAGGACAATAGGAAAGGGTCATTGTGATAGAGATGAGCTGTGGGGAATCAGAGGTGTGAAGATTCAGTGGATGTGTGTCTCCCCCAGTAGACTAGAAGCTTCCTGAGGTCAGAGACTCTTCTTTTTAATCAAAATTGTGTCCCCTGCCACTAGCACACTATCCGACAGAGAGAAGATGCTCGGCAACTGCTTGTTAATTGAATGGACAGTGAGATGAGCAAGTGATTTTGGTTTGGGACATGTAAAGTTTGAGGTCTTTGACATCGGAGAGGAGATGTTAGGTACAAAGTTAGATATATGGGCTGCAGCTTGGCCAAGGTTGGGAGAAAGCTACAGGGTCGCACAAGGAGAGTAGCTAGAGGGAGAAGATGAACTGACCGTGATTTCAGCCCCTAGGAATGACAGCCTGTGGGGCCAAGTAGAGGTGGGGAAGTGCACAGAGGCAGAGAACGGGCAGCCAAATCAGAGGGAGATTTCAAGGAGAGAGGGGTCAGTGGTGCCAACTGCAGGAAGATGAGAACTGAGGAATGTCTTTTGGGCGTGGCTACACCGAGGTCGCGGGTGACCTCCGAGGGAGCTGCTTTAGTGGAGCGGTGGGGTGGAAGGCGGATGGAGGCAGCAAGGGGTGGGAGGCGATGAAGCGATGACAGGAAGTAGACGCAAGTCTTAGGGAAGGTTGACAGGCAAAGAGAGGTGGGCAGGAGCTGAGCGGAGGCGGGAGTGTGCTGCGAGTGTTGGAGAAGTGACGACTGCCTAATGGCTGGAACAGTGGTTCCCTTTCACTTCTTTCTGTCCCAACATCCCTTGGTGGACATTAACAGAAAAAAGAATATCAGGAAGAAGCGTTGGTTTCATTGGGATGATGAGCTTGATTTCTGGAGACATTCTTTTTGGGGGGCCTTGTGGAGCATGCAAAGGGAGAGAGATGCCTACAGGGGTGCTAGGCATCATCAGCAAGCTACAGCCTCAGGCCCAATCCTGCCTCCTGTTTTTGTATGGCCAGCCCACAAGCTAATAATGGGTTTTACTTTTTTTTTTTTTTTTTTTGCGGTACCAGGTGAACACAGGGGCGTTCTACCTCCGCGCTACGCCCCCGGCCCTATTTTTTTATACTTTATTTTGAAACCGGGTCTCATGAAGTTGCGGAGGGCCTCACTAAGGAGAGAGAGAGACAGGGAGAGAGAGAGTGAGAGAGCTGAGGCTGGCCGCGAACCTGGATCCTCCAGTCTCCGCCTCCCAAAGTACTGGGATTACAAGCGTGAGCCACCACGCCTGGCTGGGTTTTACATTTTTAAATGATTGAACATGATCAAGAGAAGAAGAATTCTTCATGATATGTAATAAGTATACTCCGTTTGAATTTCAATGTCCCTAACTAAAGTTTTTTTTAACACAACCAATAACTCATTCATTGGCTACTGTCTGTGGCTGCTATTATGCAGCTATGGCAGAGGTAAAGAGTGGCGACAGAGTCTGGCCTACAATGCCTAAAAAATTTTCCACCTGGCCCTGTGCAGAAAAAGTTTGGCAGTCCTCGGTGTGGGGCATAGGGGAGTGCTCAAAACAACTTCTTGTCAGTCAGTGTTATGAAAAAAGCTAAGTTAAAGGAGGCCAGGTCACACTGTGCATTAAGGAAAACAGGTGATGTGGAGGGGGTGGCAATGGCACCATCCCTTTGGATGTGTGATGGACATTTTCCCCCTCCAGCATGTCCCCCTGTTGCTGACACCACAGGGGGAGCCCGATAAGGCTCAGTGTAAAGGGCACATCTTCAAGGAAGCATCCCTTCTGACTGAGCCTCCCTGCTCTCAGGCAAACAAAGCTTCTTGTACTTCTCCTTCATAGCACTCGTCACCATGGTAATTAAGTAACTGTCTGTAGAAGTCTTGGTTTTGTACCTGTCTTTCCCCCTGGCCTGGGAGGCACTGCAGTGGGAAGTAAGAGCAGGCTCTGGACGCTGGTTGGTTCAATCCTGGCTCTGCCATGGGCTGGCTGCTCACGTGGCTCACCTACCTTCTCCTGGCCTCGGTTTCCTCATCAGTAAAACGAGGACAGTGAAAATCTGTTTGTTTGGGGGATGTGAGAATTAAATGAAATAATTAATGCAATGTGCTTGGGGCAGAGCCTGCACAACAGACACCCAGGCTCAGTATGTATGTCATCATTAGTAGGGATTTGGATAGGGACATCACGGGAAAGGAATGGAAGGGAGCAAAGCTGAAACTTGAATTTCAGGGCAAACGGGTAGATGGTGATGTCATTTCCTGAGACAAGAAACACAAGAAGGGGAGCAGGATTGAGGAACGTGTCGTGTCTGAGGAGTTTGGAGACAGCCAGTGGCAGTGCAAGGTGGACAGGTGGACGTGGAGCTCAGAGGGGCTGGCGGGTGAGGCAGGGGTGGGAAGAGTGTGGCCAAGGCTTGAAATAGCTGAGGGGCAACATAAGATTGTTTTTCTATGTTAGGGGCCTTGGTAGAAATGTACTGGACTCTGTCCCTGCTGCTGTGTGATTATCTATCTATACCTTGAACACCAGGACTGAGTTCTCTTGTTGACTCCCAGATCCCTAGTACTTTCAGCATAGCACCTGCATACAGTAAATGCTCAATAAATATTTAAGAAATGATTAAGGAAAGGAGAGAGACACATTACATATTACATAGATTACCATGTTGGGGTTGCAACAAATGCTGTGACCCTCCCTGGACATCTCTAACCATCCTCCTAAGTGATGACAGCTTCCTACTTCAAACATCTGTGTCTTGTTGCCCAAGGGAATCCTCTGATAACAGGAGCAAGCCAGCCCATGCATGGGGTAGGCTGAAAGTGCAGGAAGTGAATGCCCCCAGGAAAGAGCCATTCGAGCCACTAAGGGATGGCAGGTGGCAGGTAGTTATCTACCTATTCTACATCTAGCAATTGGTCCTTTTTACATTCCTCTTGACCCTAACAATTCTAAGTATCCCCACTTTACAGGTGTGATGGTTAATCTGTATTGTCAACTTGACTAGATTGAGAGACACCTAGGAAACACCTAGGATTAAGAGAGTGTTTCCAGAGAAGACTGGCATGTGGGACAGCAAACTGAAGTAGGGGGAGACCCACCCTGAACATGGGCGGTATTGTCCAGTAGGCTGGGGGCTCAGATGCAACAGAAAGCAGAAGTCGCAGCAGATGCGAGCCCGATTCTTGAGCAGGTGCATCTATTGCGGCTGCCAGCACCTCTAGACTCCAGTGGACTCCAGCTTCTTCATATTTCCAATGTGGACTCTCACCAGTGATTCTCCAGGGAGCTGTCAAGCCTTCAGTCTCTGACTGGGCTGCATCATTGGTCCCCCTCATTCTGAGGTCCCAGCTTCTTGGACTGAGCGGCTACTGGTTCCTCCAGCTCTCCAGCATGCAGCCATTGTGGGACTGTCTACCCCTGATCATGTCAGTCAACTTAATAAACTCCCTTCTATAATTATATAGACACGCCGGGCGTGGTGGTGCATGCTTGTAATCCCAGTACTTTGGGAGGCGGAGACCAGAGGATCTGGGTTCGCGGCCAGCCTCAGCTCTCTCTCTCTCTCTCTCTCTCTCTCTCTCTCTCTCTCACTATCCCTGTCTCTCTCTCTACTTAGTGAGGCCCTCCACAACTTCGTGAGACCTGGTTTCAAAATAAAGTATAAAAAATAGGGCTGGGGATGTAGCGCGGAGGTAGAATGCCCCTGGGTTCAATCCCCGGTACCACAAAAAAAAAATTATATAGACACATATCCTGTTGGTTCTGTTCCTCTAAAGAACCTGACTAATAAATACAGTAAGGAATCTGGGTCCGGGAGAGATAAGTAACTTGTTCAAGACTATCATCGCTAATAAGTAGCACAGTGAAGATTCGAAAACAGGAATGTCTCTGTGGCTCTCAAGTCCATGCACTTTCCACGATACCACACCCAGCTCTGCCTGGGTCTGGAAAGGCCTCCCCAGTGATGTCATAAAATATTATTGGCCCCTAGAGGGCCTTCCCAGAAGAAAACAACCAGTGTCTGAACATACAAATTTTCTCTACAAGTTGAGTAGAAATAGTCTAACTTAGCCCCTATAATCCCTCTCTCCACCCCAACCCAAAGATACTTTCACTATTTCTAGAGTAACAAGAGGAAACCCCAGATGTTCAGATCCTTCACACCAAGGGGCACTGAAAGCCACGTTGAAGGTGGAAGTATGAGATTCACCAAGACGCAGAGAGAGAATAGGATGCAGCCACTGAAACCACAAAGGGAGGTGTGGCCTCTTTGGTTCCTACCCTAAGTATAGAGAAATGTATGTGTTTCAAAATTATCTTTTACTGAGGACACTGAAAATTGCACATTGCCAGTTCCTGGTAAACTGAGGACACTAGAAATTGCCCACACCAGTGCCTGGTAAACTACAGACATTCATATATCTAACAAATGAATTAATATGCTCATCTTCCCTTTTTTTTCTCCCTCTGATTCCCTCTAAACCTGAGAACTCGTCCTCATTTTCCTGTACATGAGGCAAATCATGATGGTCCTGCCCTGTCCTGTTTCCTTGACTTTTCATCTCTGAAGTCTTCTTGGGTTTGTCAGTCAGCTCCCACCTCCTTTGCCCTTATCTTTCCAAATCTATTCTTTACTCCTGTTAGTATATTGGCTCAGGTAACTCTATGAAATTCCCTTGCCAACCATTCTCTTGGACTGCTGAGTCATTTGTGGCCTGTAGATAAAATAAATTCAGAGTCCACACAAGCACCACTCACTCCTAATGACAGATAAGTAGTCTAATGGCAGTGACCGGATTCCCCCACAAACTCGGCCCCGTGTGAACCTGTTAGGATGTCTCCTGAGCATGATGACTGGGATCAGAGGCCTTGGAATTCACAGAAGAAAAGGAACAATGAATTCCAGAACCTTATAGCTATGACATTCTGTTGCCAAAGGCGGAGGTCTAACCTCCCCAGGATTTTGATCCTTCAAGAAACTCCTGTCCCAATGCCATATTCTGTTCCAGAACTCTTGTAAAACATCACACCACAGGTAGGCAGACCCTTGAGATTTTTCTAGTCCCATTTTGTGCTCAGAACTTAACTCTGTGACAACTATTAGAAGTTATTTAGAAAGTGGTTCCTAGAACTTAGCTTTGGGCTCTGATGGAATTACTGGTATCAACTAGCCCTGTCATTGCAAACTTTTATAACACTGGGCAAAATAAATGAAATAACTATTTTCAGACCCTGGACAATAGGCATTGCAGTCTCTAGGCATCCCTAAGAAAAGGGAAACAATGGAGGTCAGTCTGGCGTTCTGCCTATGACCTTATACCAGATCCCAAAACAACCTTAAACGCCTATAGGCGTTCTGCCTATAACCTTAAACCAGATCCCTTGAGGAATGCAAGCAGAAGATGGGAGCCTCCAGAGATGAAGAAATAGGAAAAAAAGTTAAGAAAGTTTGAGGTGGCTGGAAGAAGAAGCAGCTACAAGGAGAAAGAGCTTCATATAGCTTCATTGAGTGACCCTGAGTATTTTTTAAAGAATAAATTTGCATATTTGTAAGCTATGACTCCATTAGATTATACAGAAAATAACTTCTAGTAAGAAACAACTACCAGTAAATTGTAAGATGAAAAAATACCAGAACCCACATGTGGCTGGAGGCATTCAAGTTCCAACCAGTGAGAATGAAGAAAACCTGTTGGTCACCCAGGGAATGCAATAGAGATCGTAGAAAGCTCAAGCCTTAGAAGTAGTGCTACACTAAAACTACTAACAAACTTAATGGGTGTTCACTTATAATAGTAAATTAACTGTCTGCCAGAACAAAACTCAACACTCTCTAAAGGAACACAGTAAATAAATCCAATCAGCAACTTAGCAATGTTCTACATTCAGTTGAAAATTATTAGACATGAGAAGAACTGGGAAAGCCTGAGCCATAACTGAGAAAACTCAATTTTGGAAAATAGACCAGAAATGACAGAGATGTTAGAATTAGAAGACAAGAAATTAAAAACAGCTATAATATTTCCAGAGTTAAAGGAAAACTTAAACCAAATGAGAAAAGAAATGGAAACTATTTTTAAATTCCAAATAGAACTTCTAGGGCTCAAATTATAATATCTGGAAATAAAATCGGTCTGGGGTGTAACTCAGAGGTAGAATGACTCTGGGTTCAATTCCCAGTACCACACACAAAAAAAAGAGTAGACATCAAGCAGGATAAATTAAAGAAACCATACCAACATAACTGAATTGCTGGAAACTAATCATAAAGGGGAAATCTTCAAAGCAGCAGGCAAAGAAGAGATAATTATTGCTGAGCTCTTATCATAAATAATGCAGGTGAGAAAACAATGGAGTATTTTTTAATCCTGAAATTTAAGAGTGTCAATATAGTTTCTGTGGCCAGAGAAAACATCCTTCAAAAATGAGGAACAAGTCAGATGTGGTGGAACACGCCTGTAATCCCAGTACTTGGGAGGCCGAGGCAGGAGGATCTCAGGTTCAAGGCCAGCCACAGCAACTTAGCAAGACTCTCAGCAACCTAGCAAGACTCTGTTTCAAAATAAAAAATAAAAAGGGCTGGGCTGGGGGTGTAGCTTGGAGGTAAAATGTCCCTGAGTTTAATCCCCAGTACCAAACAACAACAAAAACAAAGAATGAAGAGCAAAATTCTGAGAAAATCCATTGCCAGCAGACCAGCACCGCATTTAATAAATGTTAACCGAATGTTTCTGGCTAAAGAAAAATGATTCAAACAAAAGCTCAGGTCTCTGCAAAACAATGAAGAGCACAGGAAATGACAAATATTTTAGTAGATGTAAAATATTTTTTCATATTTAAAAGATTCCTTTAAAAGGTAATTGACTAAAGCAAAACTAACAACAATGTAGTGTGGGGTTTTTAATATATGAAGAAATGAAATGGATAACAAAAACGGCATACATAATGAGATGGAAAGTGGAGGTACACTGTTTCAAGGGTCTTATGTTACATGTGAAGTAATATATTTTTGAAGGTACACTTTGGTGATTAAAGACACACATTGCAATCCCTAGAACAACTACAACTGCACACACAGAAAAAGGAGAAACGAAATAATAAAATTTAAAATAAGATATAATGAATAAAATATGAAATAATATGATAAATGGAATGAAAAAATATTTAATTAATTTAAGAAAAGGCAGGGGTCAGAGGAAAAGTACAAAAGTGAAAGATATCAAGATGATAGACTTAAAGCAACCATTTCAATAAGTATATTGCATGTAAATGGAAAAAACACAGAAATGATAATGCATAAATTGTCAGACTGGACAAAAAAAGTAAGAGCCATCTGTATTATTTAAGAAATTCACGCCAGGCATGGTGGCGCACGCTTGTAATCCCAGTACTTTGGGAAGCGGAGACTGGAAGATCCGGGTTCGCAGCCAGCCTCAGCTCTCTCTCTCTCCCTGTCTCTCTCTCTCTACCTAGCGAGGCCCTCCGCAACTTCGTGAGACCCGGTTTCAAAATAAAGTAAAAAAAAAAAATAGGGCTGGGGGTGTAGCGCGGAGGTAGAACGCCCCTGTGTTCAATCCCCAGTACCGCAAAAAAAAAAAAAAGAAATTCATCTTCTACATAAAACATGTATAGTTTTAAAGTGTGGGAAGATGATGTACCATGCAAAAACCATAGCTGGAGGAGCTGTGTTCAACCTAGACAAGGCAGACTTTAAGGCAAGGGATATCACCAGCGATAAAGAGACATATTTGATAACAATAAAGAGGTCAGTTTAATAAGACAAAAAGATATAGCAAAACTAAATGGATATCCTCCTAAAAACAGAGCTTTAAAATACATGAAACAAAAATTGACAGGGATGAAAGGAGAAACAGGCACATTTAAATTATAGTTGGAGTTTTCAACATTCCTCTCAATAATTCATAGGACAGGTAGACAGAAAATCAATGAAAATATAGATGACTTGAACATCACTGTCAACCAACCTGACCTAAATGACATTCACTCACCAGGTACAAAATATACATTCTTTTCAAATGCCCACGGAACATTCAACAGGATAGACTATATGCTGGCTAAATATAAAAACCAAAACTACAAAATTCTAGGTGAAAGCTTAGAAGAAAATCTGCACAACTTTGATTTAGATAGGGATTTTCATAGGACAGAAAACATATTCACCATAAAAATAATTAAAATTGATATATTGGAATTCATCAAAATCAAAAATTTCTCATCTTCAAAGACATCATTAAGAGTTAAAGGTAAGCCTGGGAGAAAATACAAAACATCTATCTGACAGGATTTACATAAAATGTAGAAATAATTCAATAATTGAAAAGAAATAAAAAACTTATAAACAGGCATATGTTTCAACATACACTTCAGAAAAGAAAATAAATGAATGGTCAAGAAGTACATCTTATTAAAGGACTTCAACATCTTTAATCATTAAGGAAATTCAAATTAAAAACAGTAATGTGATGCCCCTATAGACCCGATAAAACGTAAAGGACTGACAGTCCCAAGTATTTGTGAAGATATGGAGCAACTGAAACTGTCACATGTTGCTTGTGGGTGTGTAAAATATTTCACTCTGGAAAAGTCTGGTAGTTTCAAATAAAGTTAAACATACATTTACTGAATGATCTAGAAATTTCACTCCTAGTTTTGTACCCACGAAAGGTGAAAGCATGTTCACATAAGTACTTGTGCATGAACATTCTTAGCCATTTTATTCACAATAGACAAAAGTTGGAAACAGCCCCCAAAGTCCCTCAACAGGTGACTGGATAAACAGTTGTGATATATCTATATAATGGAATACTACTCCACAACAAAATATAATGAGCTATGGATACAATATGGAGAAATCTCTAAAGCATTATGCTGGACAAAAAGACCCTGGTACAAAAGACTACATTATGTAGCCTACTGAAGTGGAAATGTCCGTGGTCTGCATGGGGGCCACGTAAAAGACTGGTGCGGCTAATTCAGATGAAGATAGATATGGGAGGAGGAACAAAGTATAGGGTCTTGGAAGAAGGCAAAGGATGCGTAAGACTGAAAACAGGCATTCTTGTGGATCCTGCATAGGGCAATGGAAACACAGGAGTGAACTGAGTGGGCGGGGAAGCCAGGAAGAAGGCTCTTGCACGTGCATTGACATGGATCGCTGAGCGCCTGCTCTAGTGAGATGGCCGGGAATACAAAGAGAGGAGTAGACTCAAGGACTGTTCTGATGAGCACAAGCCTTTGGGAGAAAGCTCTCGCTTACAGAGCTTTCTAACCATGCAGAGGCAGCCAAACCCGGCAGATCAAGTTCAGCTCTAAAGTCCACAGCTCTGGCAGCAAGCCTGGCTCCACCACAATGAAACTTGGGAAGGTTCTTCAACACCCCACACCTTAGCTTCCTCATTTGTAATATGATAATAGTGATTTGTAATATGGTAATAACTTGCAGGTTATTAGAGGTGCGGTAAGTAAAATACCTGGCACAAAGTAAATAATAAATGATAGACATTATAATTAGTCCTAAGGTTTATCACAGATTTCTGGGACCACTGTATGAGGTGTATCCCCCCTTTGAGACTCAGGGATAGATAGGGTCACAACTATCCTGGGCGAGTGAAAAGAAAAGATTGATAGACACATAAACATACAGGTATACTAATCATTGAAGACAACACTAGATATAAATGTCATTTACATGCGCACTGCACGGGGGCCACAAAGAGAACAGGTGAGTCCTTTTAAATAGCAATGGGTCAGGGGCCTGATTATGAAAATTTGGGCTAAGGGGTTCATAATTTGAAGTTTCCATTGGGAGAAGGATGACTTTTTAATTTGCAAATTGACTGAGAGTAGCCTACTTAGTCCAACATCTCTCATCAAGCAGCCTCCTGACGCTCTGATGCAGGTAACTGTGGCTGTCAGGGAATCCTAGGACACCATCGCTCCAGAATCTCACACTCAGGTAGGGGCATGCATTAGGAGTGCCAGGCAAGCACAAACTTTATATTAAGTAGAGTTGCTCAGATCTAAGGAAGATTATTTTTTTCTAAATTGAAAAGCATTTAACTAAGCAGCTACTGTTGGCAAGGTTTACAAGATGTCTACTCTTTACACCACGCTAGTAGCTTTACCTGGATTGTCTGCTGTAACCATTCACTTATTCAGCAATTACTTGAGTTCCAATAGGCACCATGTAAGATGTCGGAGATGCACTGGGATTAGAGTGACAGATGAGTAAACAGATCATAACAACAAGGTGACAAGTGCCACCACAGAATGGAACCAAAGTAGAAAAACAGCATCTAACCTGGTCTTGACAGGTAGGTAGCAAGAAATATTCCCAGAGGGAGTGAGACACGAACACTGAAACACAACCGACAAGAAAGTTGACCACTTGAGGGTGAGATGTAGGTGGAGGATGGGAGAGGAGAATAACCCGGCAGAGGAAGGAGCAAGTGCCAAGTCACGGCAGAAAGAGGAACAGGAGCAGTAGCTCACTGGGGGAGTCACCAGCAGTTCACTATGGTTGGAGGAGAAAAAGTCTGCAAGAAGTAAGAAGGGGCCTGGTCGTGAGGACTGGTATGCCTGGGTCAGAGTTACTAGATCTAGCACATATACATAGAGGATGCTAAACCTAATGACTATGTCAGCCACGTGACCAAGGTCAACACCAGCAGTAAGTCATGTGGACAGTAGAAACCCTTAATATGAGGTGAGGAGAATGGCTCTTTGCCTCTGGTCTTCCACCCCAGACACATTTCCGAGGCCGAATCATAAGACGATCATCAGACAAGCCCAAATTAAGGGACAAGCTACAAGAAACCTGACCAGTACTCCTCAAAACTCCAAAGTCATCAAAAACAAGGGAAATCTGCCACAGCCAAGAGGAGCCCGAGGAGGTGTGACGACTAAGATGCGATGTGTTATCCTGGATGAGATCCTGGAACAGAAAAGATGAGTAGGAAAATTTAAGGAAATCTAATCAAGGAGGGGCTCTAGGTAATGATTATATACCAATATTAGGTCATTTTTCGTGACAAACCTACCATACTGATGTAAGATAACAGCAGAGGAAACTGGGTGCAGGGTATATGGTACCTCTCTGTTATATCTTAATTATTTTTCTATAAATCTAAAGTTAAAAGTTTATTTAAAAATACAGGATGTCCAGTTAAATCTGAATTTCAGATAAACAATGGTGTTGTTATTTTTCTTAGTGTAAGTATATGCCATGTAACATTTGGAGTATAATTCTACTAAAAAAATTATCTATTGTTATCTGAATTTTACTAGGCATCCTGGCAACTTTGCCTGGAAAGTAGCTCGCCCTGAGGACAGTAAGGAAACCAGTGAGGAGGGACACAGCCAGGAAGGTGCATGATATACAACTTCCAGAGTAGATGTATAGGAAACTGAGGCTTGGTGATTTTACCAGTCGTCCAGCCAACTTAGAGGGGAGCCAGGATCCTAACATAGGCGCATCAAACGTCCACATTGATCTGTCATATCCCGGACCTCACAGAACTCTTTCTAAAACATCCACAGGAATTCATTCTTGCTGGCAAAGAATGAAGGAGGGCTGAGAGCAGACACTGAGCCAGGAGGACTCTAGCAAAGCAAACAAGTACTCCTGAGCACCAAAACTCAGGGCCACACTCCCTGCTGAGCACCAGCTCCCCACTGAGGTCTCCCTTCCCCTCTTCCCTGCCCCTCACCATCACAGTCAAACCGGAGACATGCAGAGCTCTGCAGGAGCCATTCATCCAATGTCCCCCTTTGAGCAGGATTCCATCCACAGTTGTCCCCAGAAATGTCACCTCCATGGTCTAATGCCTGTGACTCTCGGCTCCAGCTTGTGGCAGTCTTCCCTCACCTTTAATTTCCTGCTTCCAATCTGCTCAGGTGTCAGAAAGCAGCTTACCATGCTAATTAGACCTCTGTGTTAAGTGACAGTCAGAAGTCTCTGAGCCAGACCCCCAAGGGCTCGTCTGTGCCAGAAGAGAAAGTCTGCCATGGATACTCCGGCTGCTCAGGGATACCTGCCCCCCATCTTTTTCCAAATAGGTGATGCCGCTTTATACCTGGGTTCCAGAGAGATGTGGTTAAATAACTACATTTAGCTTAGCACAGCCTGAGGGTTGCATTCGCTTATTTTAGTAACACCTGAGAGAACACAGAGGGGAGAGAGAAGAGTGACGTGGACTGGGCCCGCAAAGTCTACTGCAGGAAATTAGTGACGCCAGCCAGCTGCTCCAGGCCCCTGCTGGGCTGTTTCTCCTCCTCTCCTACCTCTCAGGGGACAGCCATCCCGCTGTGGCATGCCAGATCTGGAAGACAAAGAGGGCAAAGCTCTCAGCTTGCTGTGCCTACCTCCAACACATCCCTTCATAAAGTCACAGACAAACACAGCCCTGCCAGAGGTGGGGGTTGGGACGGGAGGAAGTGACCGGCAATCCTCTTTTCTGTAGAAATGGGATTGGAAATGGGGTAATCGTCTAAATGGGCAGTCCTGATGAGTCGATAAGCATAACTCCCATTTTTATTACAGTGATGAGACCCACTGAGCGAGCATAATCCCTCTCCGGGGCTCCCAGAGATTGCTGGGCAGCCAGCCACCACCCGCCCCTCCACCCTGGCTGCATTAGTCTGATGGGAAGAGGCGCTGAGCTCTGGACGGACTGCATTTCATAATGGCATTTAAAAGCAGGGATCCTGGGTCATGCCAGGGTCCCAGACTCTGCTGTCCAAACTCACTTTGCCCTTGACCCTGTCCTCCTGCTCCCCCAAACACTAATGGGGCATATATGTTCCAAATGCAGGGCCATTTTCAGCCAGGTAAGGGGGAAAAGATATTAGTGGAGACCCAATGTAAAATGGCTAGAGGAAATGGACTATAATGGGAAAATCATAGGTTCTAGCCCTCCATAATCCCAACTTTAGGGGTCTCCCATTCCTCATCTGTATTATATATATAATTTATGATGTCCTTTCTTGATCTTCTGTGTAAAGACCCACAGATTCATGATTGTCCAACCTAGCCAGGAATTCTACCCTGATAGATCCTTTGTGTTTTAAAGGCTATTCTATCTTTCATACCTCCCCATTGAAATTATAATCCGCTTTATTAATGAACACCTTGTGGAACAGTATGACCTAGTCATGGCTGAAAGTAAGGCCCTGAGGGAATAGGTCAGGCAGGGGAGGTGCAGCCAGGTTAGGAGGGGAAGGAGGAAAAGACCAAGGCCATGTCAGCTGGGGCTCAGCCCTTCAGGCAAATGGACTACAGATTAGGGCAGCTGGTTCTGCTGACAGGACTTGGGGATATTCAGAACAAATCTGCGTGCCCATTTGGCTCCTGAATGGAAGCTTTTCCTTTACACTGCTCACTCATGTACTCAATCACTGATCAGCCCGGAGGCAGTGAAATGCAGCAAATTAAGACCAGATTTAGATTCAGAAGCTGGGCCCTGGCTGCAGTGCCAGCATTTCCTGGTCACCTGACACCGAACCAGGCATTTCACCATTCTGAGCCAGCAAATAAAGCTAGGGCCTGCCTTGCCCACTTCATAGGCAGTGTTGCCATCTTGCATGACTCCAGGGGATGCCTTGCCTATGTGAGCGGAGTCAGCCAGAACCGGGCAATGCACACCTTGCACAGCCAAATATAGCATCCCTGCTTATAGTTTATAAATGTCAAATGACATAAGCTGCGATAGGCATATATACGATTAACACAACTACGATTATTATGTTGAAGACATTCTAGAAGAGGGTGCTACGTCAATAAAAGACATATTTGCAAAAAGCTGACATTTAGTAGTATCAAGTTTTGCATTTTATCCAATTCAACTCTTATGTCACCCTAGTGTTGTCTTTGTGATTCAAACTACAGGCACTATAGAAAAGAATATCAAAATAGGTGATATCGCTCCAGACCCAGGATGTGCATTATGTGTCTTCCTGGTCCCAAGACCACTTTTCCCTCTACACTGTCCCCCTCTCAAAATGCCCTTTACTATAAGACACTCAAGGAGTCTCAGTTAAGACAGGCTAATATCACTCTGTCCTCCTGTTGTGGACTGAATGTTATGTACCCTCCAAATTCATATGCTGAAATCTAATCTTCAATGTAATGGTATTTGGAGGTGGAGACTTTACGAGGCAATTAGGTCATGAAGGTGGAGTCCTCGGGAATGAGATTAGTGCCTTAGAAAAAGAGGCCAGAGAGCTAGGTAGCTCTTTCTGCTTACATGATGATACAACAAGACAGCCATCTGCAACCAAGAAGAGAATCCTCACTAGAACCCAGCCATGCTGGCATCCAGCCTGCAGAACTGTGAAAAATCAATTTCTGCTGTTTATAAGCCACCCTGACCATTCTACTTTGTTATAGCAGCCAAAACAGACTAAGACATCCCCCTACGTTCCAAGGGCCACATGTGCCTGGGAAAGAAGAAAGAGCTACAGATACATGACTCTGCCCCCTATTCACTACCCTACCGGCTCCAAAACCCCTCTCACTCTTCCCCATGTACATGGGTGAGGTTGAGGTCAGGCAGATTCAAAATTCTAAAACCATGTAAAGTCCCTTGATCCCTTACTGCCTTTCCTTGGGGAGAAAAATGGAAATGGAAAATACTAAAAGCATTTGTCCCCACCTCTCCATTTCTCCTTCCTTACACTGCCCCGGGGCAGGTTTTCATCATCAGATGCCTTCTGCCCTGTGTCCCAAGACCTTTAACCTCCACACTGGACCCCATTCAGAGCTACTGCTCTATGATCCAGCTCTTTGCCCATCAAGTCCTTATGTTACAGACTGCATAGCACCCCATCCCTAGAGGGCACTATCTCCACCACAAGCTTGCTCCCAATTACACCTATTGCTACTTCCTCCAAAGCATCCTCCTCGTGGTCCCGCAAAGTGGCTCTCCATTTTGGAACAAGCTTCGTGTATCTATTCATTCGTGGTCCCGCAAAGTGGCTCTCCATTTTGGAACAACCTTCGTGTATCTATTCATTCGGTATAAGGGTGTATCAGGCACTGTGCTGGGCACTAGAAATGTGGTAGAGGGCAACCCCAACCAGGATCCTGGAGTTCACACCTTTCCAGAAAAAATAGATATCAATCAAATAACCACAAAAACAAATATGTGATTTATTAGTACAAACCATGATGTTTGATAAGAAAATGCACCTTGAGACATACAAGGCAGATGGGCTGAAGAGTCTGGGAGATAAGGGAAGAAGTGGTATTTGAGTTGGTATCTGAGAAATGAGAGGGAATGAATTAGGTGGAGGGATTGGAGGGAGCAGTGGCAGTCACAGGCTAAGGCAGCTGCCTGTCCTGGGGCCTATGGATGGAGAACCTGGGAGATGTGAGCTGGCCAGTGCCACTCAGGACACACAGGACAGAGGCAGGGTGGAGGATGTAGTCATTCAGTGAGCTGGGGAAGTTACCAGGGGCCAGACCATGAGGGTGAGGCTATGCTAAGGATTCGAGTCTTTATCCTAAGAAATGAGAAAGCATTAATAGGTCTTAAGAGGGGGAAAGGGTAGTTTTGAGAACACATGACACAATTTTGAAATGATCATTCCAGCTGCTGTGAGGACAAGGGGCTAGAGGGCCCCCGGGGTGGACATGGGTGCCCATTGAAGAGGAAATTACATCCATTCCAGGCAAGAGATGCAGATGTAAACTTGGACTGGGAGCTGGGAGTAGAGAGTGAGCCAAGCAAATTAATTTACCAAACCAGAGTTGATCAAACCAGATGGATGGGTGGTGCCATCTGGATAGTTAAAACACAGGAAGATGATCAGATCTGGATAAAAAGATCCAGAGATCACTTTGGGACAGAATGAGCTTAGGGAGCCTCTGGGGTTTGCAGGTAGAAATAACAGTAATGATGGGTCTGAGATGAAGCTATGCATTGGATGGAGACGAGCATTTCAGGAGTCATCTGCACCTGGATCACAATAGAAGATGTGGACACAAACAAGATTGCTCTCCATCACTGTTACATTTTGGATCTAGAATGTCCCTCAAAGTCTCATGTGCTCAGAGGTGGGGCTTTGGAGAAGTGATTAGATCATGAGTGTTCTGTATTAATCCATGGATGGCTGAACAGACGAGGAAGACCTCGTTGGAGGAAGTAGGTTACTGGGGGCTGCCCTGGAAGGGTTTATCTTCTCTCTGCCCCCTCCCTCGCTTCTGGCTGTCATGAGTTTGAGCAGCTTTACTCCTCCACATCTTTGCTCCATGATGTTCTGCTTCACCTCAGGCCCAGAGCAATGGAGCTGGCCAACCGTAGACTGAGACCTCTGAAACTGTGAGCCAAAATAAACTTTCCCTCCTCTAAGCTGTTTTTGTCGGGTATTTTAGTCCCAGCAACTTAAAGCTGACTCACACAATTAAAGTCACCTTCTTTCTCCAGCCATTCCACCGGTTTCTACCCCCTGCACAGGGAGAGCAGGCCTCTTCTGCCTCACGGTGACCTCATAGGCCTCTGGACCTGCTCTTGCTGCAATAGGGCCCCTTGTATCAGTTTATGGCTACTTGCTTACATGTCAGTCTTCCCCGCTAATGATCCAGGAACACCTTGGCGTCAGAGATGCACAGCTCTCCTCCCGATGCCCTCAGCACACAGAGCAGAGCAGAGCTCTTGAGTGAGCAGTAAGGTACAGGCCCACTTTTCTGCAATGCACTGAAGCTAGGGGAATAGATGAAAATACCAGCCCACACCCAAAAGCTTCATCTAAAGCCCAGTGTCAGAGTCTCAGAGGGGAAACACTGACATTTTATTCCTCACCTCCCCATCCACGAAGCCAAGATTAAAACGAGAATGGTATTAACGTTTTCTCACTGTTACTACAGGTAGGAGAGCAAGCAGAGATTTATCATGGGTATATTTCTCATTTGTTAAGGACCTCCTCGGACCAAGGGACTGATAGGTGGAGAAATGAGTAACACTGTCCTCAAAGAGTTTCTAGTGCCATCTCTTGCTCAGAATCCAGTGCACTCATGATAATTCAATATATATATTTTGTGTGGTATTGGGGATTGAACCCAGGGGCATTGTACCTCTGAGCTACACCCTGAGCCCTATTTTATTTTTTAGTTTGGAACAGGGTCTCACTAAGTTGCAGAGGTCCTCACTAAGTTCCTGAGGCTGGCTGCGAACCTGCGATCCTCCTGTCTCAGCCTTACAGGTACTGGGATTACAGGCATACACCACCACGCCCAGCACAATTGTGCATTATTTCATATGAGATATCTACAAAACAAAAGCAAAAGCAAAGCTTGAGTCCTCAAGGAGCTTATAATTTCAAGAAAATATAGGGCAAACATGAATGAAAAGTTAACTTTATCAACACACGCAGCGCTACCCCTGTCCTCTCCAGTGCCTTTTTCAAATTAGAGAAAGGTGCCTTTCATCCAGGCAGACACAGCCCCTCAGTAGGACATAATGACTGGCCAGATTTAAGCCCATGTCCCCCACCCTGGCCAGAGGTCCTTGTGTAGTGCACATCCTGCACATGTCACACACGTAACAACTGTTATTCACAAGGAAGAACAAATACAGGATGGGTGACCCAGGGAATAGGTAGAATTGGTTGAGTAAGGGAAGAAGAGACAAATGCAAAGAAGACCAGAGGCATTTCTGGTGACAGATCAGATTTGACCAAGGCAAAGAGCCCACCTGAGCCAGTAAGGGAGTGAGAATGGGAGGCTTAGCTTGGAAATAACTAGGTAAGCTCTTAAATGCCAGGCTAAGGAGTTTGCACTTGACCCTGCAGGAACTGAGCAGTACCGAAGGACATTACTTGCTCTTCCCCAAGGTAGTACCATAGAGAGTAGGCTTCCAATATCAATTCTCACCAAAGAAAGTGCCCTCTTGCACCCTAAAGGTCCATGAAGGATACCACAGGACAAGAAAATAAATATCTTTGTGCCAATATGGATCACCAAATAATAAGGTCTAATACCTTTTATTTGTCTAATATATGTGTGTGTGCGCGCGCGTGTGTGTGTGTGTGTATATATATATATATATATATATGCCCAGTATATAATATAATATACATTTAAATTTAAATTATAATTATACTATATTATATTATATAATTATTATACATATATATTACAGTATATTTACTGTTACAATAGTTTCATTTGTTTTATAGGATGAGAAAGCAGATCAGTTAAGGGCTTTGGTGAAGGTCAAAGAGAGATTCCACAGTGGCAAAGCAGGGACTTGAACCCAGGTCTCTCACATAGAATCCAGCACTCAAGGGCACTCAGCCTCCCTGCTTGGCCAGGCCCCTCTATCATCAGCCATCACACTGCCTACTTGAGTCTGCCAGCCCTGGGTCCTTTCCAAGAAAAGACAAAGCTTCCAAACAAGCAGTAATGACATTGATTATTCCAAGCCAGAGGCAGGGAATTCTGGATCATTTCCTTAAAATACTTGCTCAGCAGCACCCGAATCCTCACCCCCACTACCTCTAGTCCCAAGAAAGAAATGTACAGCACTTCATCAACATGAAGGGGGAAAGAATTCCCTGTGGGTTTTTGCAGTCTCATTTCCCTAGCTTGTCAAATGCCACAGCAAGCCAGTCTGGCTGCATTGTTAGCTTGCCTTTATCTTATTTTTGTAGTGTTTTTCAAATTGCAGCAGGCTTTTTTTTTTCCTCCCAACTGGGCAAAACATATCACCTTTGAGCCTCCTAGAGTATCACTCAAAAAAATGTCCTGTTCTCTTTGGACTTCATGTGTAGTATTCTCTTCTGCTGTCACAGCTATATTTTTCTGCCAAGGAAGAACATAAAATTTATTTTTAACATTCCTACAAGATATGTGAGCAAAATATAATTTAAAAAACAAATAAATGGAAGACTTTCCAAAGCATATGTCATGCAAAGCATAAAAAGTATGCTGTTCAAAGCTGATTTTCAGCTCTCATATTTACATCCTCCCCTTTTTTTTTCCCTGTTTCACCCTCTTATTACTAAGGAAGTTGGATTGAAAGGGGATTTGTCTCTTTTTCTCAAAGAGCCCTCTCTCATGGCTGAGTTTCTCCACACCTGAATTCACACATCTCCAACATCATGATAATTACCTCCATGGTAACCACTCATGACATCACAAAACAATGTGACAGCAGAAGGAAGCAGAGCTCCTGAGATCCAGTTTGCTACAAATGCCCTGCTTTAACCTAAGTGGCTCCAAAGCAGCAATAGAAGGAATTTTGTCTTGAAATTTTAGCAGAAAAGTAATTCTTGAAATCTATTCTTGGATTTTGATATTAATTGGATTCCAGCGCTTCCTGCCGCCCAGGGGCCTGTGGATACGGTTGAAGGTCCATGAGATTTTTGAAATGGTACCACAGTACCTGCAATGTGCATACAAACTAGAGAGGCCAACAGGTTCCAACCTCAAGACATCAATTCTTAACTATAGTTAGATCTCGCAGGTATTCTTGATGGTTAAAAGACAGGCTCTTAAAATGTTTCCCTGGTTTTATAGGAAACAATATGTTCCTGGAAAGTCTTTTTTCCTCCTACCTTTTCTTACCCAAAATAAATGAATTGCCCAAAGCCTCAAGCCAAGGTTAACAGCTATTAATAACTTTGTGGGCAGCATCCAAAAAGAAGAGTGGACGCACCACAATCATGTGGCATGTGCACCACACGGACTTCACAGAGAAGAATGGAGAC
Source organism: Glis glis (assembly GCA_004027185.1). Taxonomy (NCBI): domain Eukaryota; kingdom Metazoa; phylum Chordata; class Mammalia; order Rodentia; family Gliridae; genus Glis; species Glis glis. Next base: position 34,365 of record PVJS01002175.1, read on the forward strand.
ACTTTATTGTACGTCAGAGTGATGAGATGTGAGATGAATGTCAACATCCACCTTTCACGGGCATTTTCTCTGCAAATGGTCCCAGCTTTGGGGCTTAAAATTCTATCCCAAATACTATTTAGATCCATCAGGGCTCTCAAAATATGGATTTCAAGTCGGAGACATCAAAGTGCATTATTTACTAAAACCACTGCAGCTCCCCCTCCCCTTCTTTCACAAGATGCCATTGTAAATTCAAGCTGCTTTAATCTCTGTGGTTGAAAAAAAAATAAAAGAACGAAAAAGAAATGTGCAGCTTGAAGGGGAACTGAACTCACAACCTGGGAGCTGGAAAATGAGCCTTACCCAGTGAGTACTTCCTTTAATTACTGGCCTCAGAATTTCAATTTGCATGTGTTTTAATTAGTCACAGAAACGGCCACCTATTATTCTCTGAAACCAAAATTTGAAAAGCAAACAGAAAATGGGGGAGGAAAGGTTTATTTATTTATTTTTTTGTGATACTGGGGAATGAACCCAGGGGCATTCTACTTCCAAACTACACCCCCAGCCCTATTTTTTATTCTTTATTTTGAAACAGGGTCTCACTAAGTTGCGGACAGCCTCACTAAGTAGCTGAGGCTGGCGGCGAACCCGGATCCTCTGGTCTCAGCCTCCCAAGTACTGGGATTACAAGTGTGTGCCACCACGCCTGGCAGGAAAGGTTTATTTAAGGGCCTCCAAGGATTAATCTTTGCATTCTTCTCATTTTTTTCCCGAATTTGGGGATAACATTTACGGTGGAGAATTTGATCTTTGGGAATGAAACATTGAGTTTGATTTGTGAATACAAACTACTTCCAACCACTATTTTGCCAACAGAATTTCAAAAGCATAGGGCTCTAACAGTGGGCTATAGAGAATTTTGCATAAATAAAATGACACAACTCTGTTTCCTCCTGAAACACAAGAAATCAAACTGCGTGAATTGTGTTTACTGATTGAGTGAACGAGTGGGTGAGTGAAAACTCCAGAGCTGCTTGACTCATCCTGCCTTTTGATAGCCTTCAATTTTTTTGCACTGTACAAGTATATTAATTGTTTTCCTTGTCCATCTTGGATGGTCAGTTTCTGCCAACCGAAAAAAGAAATGCAAAATTTCTTTCAACTGACTTTAATTTCAAAAATGTGTCACAACATATTTCTAAAAAGTAGAATTCTCAAAACAACTAGGTGTTGCCAAAGCTTCATGAAGTCTTAGAATGGCTGGAACCAGAGAAAGATGCTTGCCTGGTTGATTTACCAAGGACTCGCAATGACACCTGGGAATAAAGCACTTTTGATTATGAAGAAGTAGCCTTTTTATTAAGACTTGGGCCCCTTACACCAACCCCACCAACAACTCAACAGTTGTTGAAGCAGACTTAATTGAGCTCCTGCAATGGGCAAAGAACTCTGCCTAATGCTTTGGGGGATAAAAAGATGTTCAGTACATGGTTCTTAAGGAGCTTGTTAAGGGAGGTAAGACCACTACAGATATGTAGCAACCATTAGTTACCATTGATATGTTCTTGGAAAGTTCTAAGGAACCACCACTGTGGCTCTATAGACATGGTAATAATCTGTAAGGATTGAACAACAACCAATGGGGAGGCTTAGTATACACAATGACCCAGAGCCAGAAGCCTGGGATTTATTTAGAATACTGAGTAGAGGACTGGCTTTGTTGAGTATCTGCTGTGGCCAGGGTGCAGAACAGAAAGAGGATTTTGCAGGTCAAAGCCACATACTCAAGAGTGGGTAATATGGTTAAGCTATTCCCAGGAGAATCGGAGGAGAGAAGGAAGGGGATGACAAGGGCCTGTAATGAGGGTCAAAAGGAGCCCTCCACAGCCCAAGATAGAGATAATGTCACTCTAAGTTGCTCTGACAGGAGCCAAGAAAGGAAAAGGAAAGCATTACTAAACTGTTAGATTCTAAAACCCTGCCCATCTCTGTCCTGTTGGCCTGGAATTAATTTATTAGGACCTCCATAGGTACAATGGCTTAGCAATACCTTTTTTTCAAATCCAGGTCAGAGGGTTGAACCCAGATCCTTGAGGATACAAAGCAAATGGTCTACCACTGAGCTATACCCCCAACCCCTTATGTGGGACCATTCTGCTTCTGATACTTATAACAACCATGACATGTAAGGATTCACTGGCTGCTGCTTCCGGAATGGCCACAGTCCCAAGACAGCCTGTTAGGGAATCATTCTTCTGTCAACCCCAGAGGCTAAAGGTCTCCAGCAGAGCTTAGGACACTTGGCAAGGTCTTCTGTCTCCAAAGCGATGATGGGAAGCTCTGGGCTAGAAGTCAAGAGAGTGGTTCTGGCACTTCCTGGCTAGACACTGACTCCCGGGGGACTTTGGGTGAGTCTCTTCCTCTCTCCGAGGCCTAGTTTCATTTGTAAAATGAGGATGTTGGATGAAATACTTGCTTTCACATCTTGTGTCCTATGAGTTGGAGTCAAGAAACTGCCCCAAGTTCGTGCAGCTATGTAGAAGTGAGAACCTGGACCACACCTTGTGTCTCCGGACCCTTCCATCTCATGTCTCTCCATGAGGCTGGGCTATATAAGGAGATATTAACAGTAGCAGGTAACCTTCATTAAGTGGCTACTGCATGCCTAGCAGCATCTCTAATGTGTCTACATGGTATCTAGTTAGTCCTTACATCATCTGAGTTAGATCAAATTTTCAATTCTTTTTCCAGACAGGAAACAAACACCGAAAGATTAAATCGTTTATCCATAGTCACACAATTAGTAAACGCAGAGCCAGGATTTGAAGTCAGGCATTCAAATCTCAGGACCTATTATCTTCATCACCAGTCTCCACACTACACAGTAGAATAAGGAGTAGCTCAGTGACATAAGGGACACAGAAACCTTAAAATAGAAAATATGGCAGTCTTCCAGGGGTGAATTCACATTGGAAGTATGCAAGCTTTCAGAAGAAATATTTTGGTCAGTGTTGCTTGCCTGCACACCTCTCCATTTCCCTCTCCACAGATGACCACATGAACAGTCCCTGGGGGTTCATTTAAGATCCAGTGGTCTTAAATGTGGTCTGAATGGAGTATGGATAATGACCACATAGAAAATCAGGAGACAGTGGCCTCCTGGCTGACTCCCCTAGCTCGTAAGACAAGGAAAACCAAAACCACCGATTATTTTTACTACTAAATAAAACCCAAGAGGAATCAGACTCTTGAAATCTCCAGGGAGCCATGCTGACATCACCTCCAGGCACACACACAGCTTACCCACAAGAATACAAGTTGGATTCATAGCTGTGCCCAGACAGACATTATTTTAAACAAAAGGGGAAGAGGGACTTTAACACCCTAAAACTTCTCTCAGAGGTCAGTACTACATGAGTTGTATAAATTTCTTTTACCTATAATATCTAAGATCTATAGGAGATTTTTTGAGTTATTTTTTTGAGCTGACTTCCTATTGAAAATGTGTTAGTATGGTAGAAAGAAACCTGAGCAGAGACTGGTTGCTTTGTATCTAGTTCAGTACTTTCACCAACTGGCTACTTGGCCTTAGGCTAGTCACTGGACTTTCTTAAGCCCTAGTTCCTCATCTATAGAAAGGGGGCTTGTCTGCTCTGTGAGTCAGCCAAGGACTAGAGAAGCCCTTGAATCGAATTTTGCTGGATGGATCCACCAAACAAAATTGTGATCTATGGAGATTAAATTCAAATGAGAAACAAGAGGCAGTGCTGCAATTGGAATTAAGTTCAGATAAAAAGCTGCCCCTCTGTCTCACTCTGGAAGCTTGGCTTGGCACTGACCTGCTGCCAGGCCTTGAGGGCTCCTCAATCTATCCACACATCAGGGAGTGAAGGCTCCTTCCCTGAGGAGCTATTTGCATGAAGCAAAGCACTGCAATCCTCCTCGACCTCCCTAGAGGGAAGGTTTGCCTCCTTCCCAGGGAGAGCTTGGGCAGCACAGATAGCAGAGTGTAGGAGGTAATGAGCTGGACAGACGGAAAGGAACACCAGATACGAGAAAGCTAGGCCTTCCGGATGTGGGGCAGGAGCCCCCTCCTTACTTTTAAAGATAATGCCTCAACAGACCATGAGCTTTCCCACAGTTCTGCCAGTTCTTTCTCATTCTTGATGCTTACATACCAGGATGATGGATGTTTCTCCCTCCCCTTCCAGTCCTGGATTGTATTTACAAAATTTATATTTCTCTTGGCTTCTAGGATCCTTCTGATGCTCTCATATGGAAGCAAAGTAGCTTTATTCAGAGTCCAGTATTTTTCCCATTCCCATTCCCATTCAGGTACTTTAAAAGGAACTTTAAATCTCCCATTGCCCAAGAGTAGAAGGGGATGTTCCTGTTTACTAATGAGCTTTCCTAGACATGTAAAAACAGAATAGCTGGGCATGAGGACGCACACCTGTAATCCCAGTACTTGGGAGGCTGAGACAGGAGGACCGCAGGTTCAAGACCACTCTCAGCAATTTAGGGAGACCCTGTTTCAAAATAAAAAAAATTAAAAGGGCTGGGGGTGAAGCTCAGAATTAGAATACCCCTGGGTTCAATCCCCCGTGCACCTAAAGAGAGACAGAGACAGAGAGAGGATGAGGGTCAGCATTTGGTATAACATAGCAAAAATCCCTTCATGTAATAAGCGCACCATATTGCCCAGCTTCTACCACTATAAGATAAAGCTTATGAAGCCAAGGAAATTATAGCCATTGCATAGACCCAGCCACTAGAAAAGCTCCTGGCATATAGTAGTTGCTCAATAAATACTTATGGGATGGATGGCCATATGAAGAAATGAATGAATTCTGACTAAAATCCTAAGATTCATCGATTCTTTGGCCTGTGTCAGCTGCACTCTCATGCTGCCTCTGATTCTCTTCATTCACTATCTTCTAAACTCTCCTACTCTCGTCCCCTTTCTAGATTTATTTGATCTTGTGGAACTCCATGATGGTGATCTGGCTACTTCATTTCTTCATAAGACTAATTTTATTTTTTAACTGACAAATAAAAATTGTATATACTTACCATGTACACCATGTTGTTTTGAAATAGACACTGTAGAATGGCTAAATCAAGCCAATTAATGTATGTGTCGGCTCACATTCTTTTCTTTTTTCTTTTTTGTGGTGAGACCTCTTAAAATCTACTCTTAGCAATTTTCAAGAATATAATACATTTGTTATTAACTATAGCTTGATATGTTTAACTTTAAAATATATTAACTTTAAAATAATAATAATCATAGCTACCGTTTGTTGAATGCTTAAATATACTAATTACTATTCTAAGTACTTTAAATGTACCATGTCTAATTTTTATTAGTGATCTGTAACTGTACATGATAGTGAGATTCATAGTGACATACATATATGCACCTAACATTATTTGATCTGTTTCCTTCCCTGAATCTCCCCTTTGCCTCCCCTCCTCTTTCTCCCTATACCCTTCCGCTACTCTACGGGCACTAAACTTATTCTCATCAATATAAATAAATAAATAAATAAATGTCTTTTCATCAACAAAACAATCCAAGGTGGTTATGTCATTACCTCTACTTCACAAATGAGGAAATCGGGGCAGAGAGTATGTGCTTTGCCCAAGGTTACCCACCTGCCGAGGGGTGGGGCTGAGCTTCCAACTCAAGCAGGGTGAGGTAATGCCTTAACCCCCAGGCTTGCTATGTAAGCTTCCTCCCTGCTGGTAAGTGGAGTGCTCATCAGAGAACAGGATGCTCTGGGCGTGTGGCCTTCAGAATCACCTGGAGCACATCATGCTCCATTGACTTCTCCAGGGCCCTTCTGGCCACCTCTCTGTGTTCATCTGAGTCATTGAAGAATGGTCTTCAAAGCAGATGAATTTTGAGAGACAGCATAAAATCTACTTAAGACCAATTACCAAACTTTCTACCAGTTCAGACCAACAGGTAGAGAGGATTCTGTCGAATTAAACATTTATATAAGCCTTTCAGCATCACTGTATACCTATACTTACTATGCTTGGGCTGTAGTATATACTCAACAACTGTTTGTTGAATTAATGAATGGTTTATTGAATGAATTTAATGAATGCGTAGCTTAGAAAAATTCAAATTCAAGTTAAAAGTTTACATATTTTTTTTGTTCAACAAGAAGTCATTATTCTTTTAAAGCATATGTCCTCAGGATCTGCCATGTGCCTAGCACTGTGCCACCCACTGTAGGGAAACACAGAGAAACCAGAATAGAATTCCCATAGTCAGGAGTTAACACTTGAGGTGAGAAATAAGATTAAAAGACCTGAACCAACTAGAATGAGGTATATTCTAACTTCATAAGACCATTTGATGCTACTCTGTGTCTCAGGGTAATCAAATGCTTTCTTCTAGATTTTTTCTATGCATTTAAAATTATTCAAGTTAGGTAAAATTGTCTAATCCATTTTAGAGGTAGGAAAATGAAGCACAGAAAAGTTGTCATTTGTCCATAATAACATACACAGTGTCATACAAGAATATGAAGCCAGTCATTGTAACTCCAGAAGTCATTTGTGTATGTGAGTGTGGTACTGAGGATTGAACCCTGGACCTCATGCATGCTAAGCACGCCTTCTATCACTGAGCTAGCACCAGCCCCCAGAATTCATTTTTTTAATGTCTGCTTTCTTTACTACATAGCACAATAAGAGGGCATAGCTCAGTGACATCAGAACATTACAAATTTATATACAAATATATTCACATATATAGGTGTAGTTTTGTTCCATTCCTATTTGGGCTTATTTTTTAGCATAAAAGAGATCATACGCTATGTGCTATTTTATGAACTGTTTTTTCATACAATATACATCTTAAAGATATTTCCACGCAATTGCAGAATACATCAAAGTTATTTATTTATAGTGGCTGTATATTCTACTGTATGGATATTTATTTAAATTTCTTCTTGCTGATGGAAATTAAGATTGTTTCTGCCGGGCGTGGTGGCGCACACTTGTAATCCCAGTACTTTGGGAGGCGGAGACTGGAGGATCCGGGTTCATGGCCAGCCTCAGCTTTCTCTCTCTCTCTCCCTCTCTCCCTGTCCCTCTCTCTCTCTACTTAGTGAGGCCCTCCGCAACTTCGTGAGACCTAATTTCAAAATAAAGTATAAAAAATAGGGCCAGGGGTGTAGCACAGAGGTAGAACGCCCCTGGGTTCAATCCCCGGTACCGCAAAAAAAAAAAAGATTGTTTCCATATTTTCAATTACAATAGATTGTTTCCATATTTTCAATTACAATGCTTTAGTTAATATTTGTTGTTATATGCACATGTATGAATAGTTCTGCAGTGGTTTCTAGTAGTAAAATTGGTTCTGGCGAATGCATGTTATTATAGTGGATTTCTGGTAGGATTTTGCCACATTGGGCAAGAGCACAGTTAAACCCACCAGGCTGATATGGACTCCAGTGGCAGGCAGTAAGAATGAGTATCCATAGTCAAATGTAGTGGTACATGCCTGTAATCTTAGTACTTGGGAGGCTGAGATAGGAGGATCACAGATTCACAGCCAGTCTCAGCAACTTAGCAAGGTCCTCTGAAACTTAGTGAGACCCTGTTTCAAAAAAAATAGGATTGGGGGTGTATGTAGCTCAGATGCAGAATGCCCCTGGGTTTACTCTCCAGTAGCAAAAAAAAAAAAAAAAGTGAGTATCCACACTGGGCATCTTGGCTCATGCCTGTAATTCCAGTACTTGAGAGGCTGATACAGGAGGATCACAGGTTCAATGTCAGCATGTGGTAACTCAGCAAGCCCTGTTTCAAAATGAAAAATAAAAAAGGACTGGGGGTGTATCTCAGAGGTATAATGCCCCTGGGTTCAACCCCAGCAAGAATATAATAATAATAATAATAATAATAATAATAATAATTTAAAGGGCTGGAGGTAAAGCTCAGAGACAGAACATCCCTGGGCTCAATTCCCAGTCTCTCTCTCTCTCTCTCTCTCTCTCTCCCATACACACCAAAAAAGGATGAGTATCCACATACCTCATATATATATATATATATATATATATATATAGTACCTCACACTTTCCAAGAAGCCTTTCCACACATTCTCTCGCCTAATCTTTATAAGAAGTTGTGAGAGAATGCTAGTCTCATTTTACATATGAAGAATCCAAGACCTAGCAAAATTAGGAGATTTGTCCAGGGTGAATCCATGAATTAAAATCAGAGCTGGAAGTAGAAAAAAAAATTTTATTTGCATTAAATCCATTTTATTAAAACCACACTAGTATAAGCTGGGCATGGTGGCACAGGCATGTAAGTCCAGTACTTGGGAGGCTGAGACAGGAGAATCACAGGTTTGAGGCCAGTCTCAGCAATTTATCAAGGCCCTCAGCAACTTAGTGAGAACCTGTTTCAAAATAAAAAACTAAAATAGGGCTAGGGTATAGCTTAGAAGTAGAGCATTCCTGGGTTCAATCCCCAGCACTGCAATAATAATAATAATAATAATAATAATACCACACTGTTATAATAAATTGTATATAATAAAATATTTGGCTTGTTCTCAGCTGTTAACAAACCCATGTATGCAAGTTGTTAAGGGTAGACAACATGACACAGGCAAGTATTACCAAGTCTTGAGGACAGAAATGTACAAGAGAAGATGAGAAGTGTTTTCTAACTTAAAAGTACTATGATGTGATGGTCCTAAATAAAAATAAATAAAATGAAAGAAAGAGCTCCATGCTAATAAAATGGGAAGAAAAGTAAGAGACTAGAAAGAGTGGTTGGGATGGGAAAGCCCTACAGAAATGGGTCCCAGGAATCCACACAAAGATTTGCAAAAAGGACATACTCATTGTCTTGTAGAAGCACAAGTAACCCAGCCTCGACCTTCTTGCCTAAGTATTCAGCCTAAAAGTTTCATCTCCAAACTGTGAGGGGGAGAAGTGACAATTACCTGATCAACAGAGAATCCCAAGTTGAATCCTTCTCAAAGATAATTTACTCCAAGTAAAAGATTTTACTATTAAATATTACTTATGATTGAACAATAGGTATCATTAGGTAAGAGAATTTTGAAGAGGAATGAGTAAGCTTGCCTGCAGAAATGAAAACAGAAATCTGTTCTTGATCATTCTGATCGGAGTAATGACAGAAGGAGGAGGAAACTGTAACGATGTTTTGATAAACTTATTCAGTCAGGTGCCCTAACATTTACATGCAAGTTTCAACTAAGGATTCTACTAGGACTGATAATGTCTCTTAACAACTGTAAAAGACCGCCTGCCCAATCTCAGCTCCTTTCGCTTGGCTAGTATGGAATGTATATATAAATTTTTAAATCTCCTTCATGTCTGATTGTATAAATTGCAAATGAAATAAATTAAATCAGGATCTAAGACAAGGACCTACACTGAGTAATGTCTTCAAAGGTGATTATCTATCAGTACCAACAAAAATTTTCAAAAACAAACATGTAAGTTTTCCCTGTCAGACCCTGGTTAGGGGGAAAAAAGAGGAAGAGGCGTGTGCCCCGTTAGAGGAAGCATATTTTCTGAAACCTATATGGTTCTTAAGGAGAAGGTCTTAGGTTATGAAAAATAGTTGGCAAGAGATTGCACCCTATTACTGCATACCACTGGGAGTTTGGGGTAGAATTTACAATTTTGGCTTTCATCGGGACACTCAGTGTCCTGGCCACCCTGCATAAAAGATTGGCTGTGAACTTTGCCAAGGACTTATTCACATTTTTCAGCTGACCAAGACTTTTAATATCATCTAGCTTCCAAACCACCCATTCTGAAGTCCTCTACAGCAGCCCACGGGAAACAAAAGCCTTTGTTTTCTCCTTTAACTGGTTCCAGCAAAGAGTCTCCTTTCTCTGGGGATTCATGATGAATACGTAGCTCGTAAGAGAAACAAGCAAGAGGTTAAATCTGTGATAGGAAGAAGAGACACTATGACACTTTCATAGGACTCTCAACCAACGCTTACTGCACAGAGGACTTACAGGAACTATGAGATTATTGTTGCTGTGGCAACCATGCCTAAATGAACAAAATTAATAGTCCCTAACAGGCGTTGGTGCTGTCAACAGGATAGCAATACTTCCCTTTACTGGGGAATGTGTATTGTTAATAGTGACCCCACATAGATATGGTTCTTTTGCAAAGAAAATAAGCAGGGCATGGTGGCGCATGCTTGTAATCCCAGTACTTTGGGAGGCGGAGACCGGAGGATCCTGATTTGTGGCCAGCCTCAGCTCTCTCTCTCTCTCCCTGTCTCTCTCTCTCTCTCTCTCTCTCTCTCTCTCTCTCTACCTAGTGAGGCCCTCCGCAACTTGGTGAGACCCGGTTTCAAAATAAAGCATAAGAAATAGGGCTGGGAGTGTAGCGCGGAGGTAGAACGCCCCGGGTTCTATCCCCAGTACCGCAAAAAAAAAAAGAAAAGAAAATAGTGTTCAGTAATAGCAAACAAACAGAATAAACCTGGGTACTTGCCACACAAACTTCTCCAAGCCCACGGCAGAGGCCATGTTATTCTTCCTCCCTACTGAAGAGGCACCTTTCAAATTCCCAGGCCTTTTTGTGGTATTCTATTTAACTTTATCATGCTACTGCTAGTCTCCTATTGAACTTTTCTTGTAAGCAGATAAGGCTAAGGGGGAGCTGAGGGGTGGCATTATGAAATCCAAAGAGGAAAAAGTAAAATTAGCTGTAGTCCATAATCGGACCCTGCCTGGCCTTGAGGAAGGCACAGTACATGTTAATTAAGTAGATTAATATGTTGCTGGCTAAAGGGGCTGTTCTAGATAGCCGGAACAATGTTTAAAACAGGTAAGGAGGTGTTTTTCTTTTTCTGGGCCGAGGTTAGTTGAGCCATTGCTCTAAAGAATTAGATAAATGCTATTCTTGAATAGAGATAGGGGATGGGAGATAAAAGCTTCCTTAGGATGCTAAATGTTACTAAAATTCTGTTGGGCTGGGCTGGGGATGTAGCTCTCTGGTAGAGTGCACGCTGAGGATGCATGAGGCCCTGAGTTATATTCCTGGCACCTCCACCCCCAAAAAATTTAAAAATGTCTGTTGGGCTAAGAAAATTTTGGATCACAAGAACTTTTCAAGAAATTGTCCAGTTACTATTGTATTAACTGAGCTATACAATGAAAATGTGCCTTTCAAATAAGCACAACATCTGATCCACTTTTAAGCACAAGATTGATTTCCCCAAATGTCTGTTATTACTATGTGATAAAACTGGAATAAAAAACATTTTGGTTAAATTTCTTCATAGTTGTATGTAATGCCAATATTGGAAATAGAGATCTTTGTCAGGAAAGGTTGATAATGTTAAGTGGGATGTTTAAAGTGTGGTGCTAAGGAGTTGGATCAGATGCCTGGGGTAGCTATCTGAGAACAGTCAGGTCAGCTCCACACTCAGACCTCCGAATGCCAGTCTGTCCACTCAGATATACATCCAAGTTTGTCCAAAAAGAAAGTAAACAGAACACATAATGAGTTCCATGAGTATACACACAGCTGATAATAGATTCAAGATTTCACCTTCCTTTAAAAAGAATGAAGTATGCACCTGTGCTGACAAATAATCAAAACATTTTCTAAGAAGATATTTGAGCAGTGTAAAATGTGAGAGTCACACAAGTGTTACTCTTTATAACTTTACAATACTTGCCTGATGGGACATTAATTTTATAGACAAGCAAGGAATATCTTTGTTACACAGAAGTAAAGAGAGAGATGCTCAAAATACTGTATTGTGAGAGCTGTACATGATAATAAAACTCATCTCGGAAGCTCATTCCTGCTAGGGTTTGAATGTGTCCCCCAAAGGTTAATATTGGAAACTTAATCCCCATGCAATGGTGACTGGAATGTGAGGTCTAGTAAGAGGTGATTAGGTCATAAGGGTGCATGGATTAATGTTGTTATCACAGGAGTGGGTTGGTAAGTGCAAGAGTGGTTTTGTTATAAAAGACCCTTTTCTCTCACTCTCTCGTGCCTGCTCCCAGTCCTTTAGCCTTCTATTATGGGATGACACAGCAAGAAGTTTCTTGCCAGATGCCAGCACCTCCACATTGGATTGCCCAACCTCCAGAATTGTAAAAAATAAATTTCTTGGCCGGGCGTGGTGGCGCATGCTTGTAATCCCAGTACTTTGGGAGGCGGAGACCAGAGGATCCGGGTTCGCGGCCAGCCTCTCTCTCTCTCTTTCTCTCTCTCTCTGTCTCTCTCTCTCTCTCTCTCTCTCTCTCTCCACTTAGTGAGGCCCTCCGCAACTTCGTGAGACCCGGTTTCAAAATAAAGTATAAAAAATAGGGCCGGGGGTGTAGCGCAGAGGTAGAACGCCCCTGGGTTCAATCCCCGGTACCGCAAAAATAAATAAATAAATAAATTTCTTTTCTTTATAAATTACCCAGTCTGTGGTTTTCTGTTATAGCAACACCAAACTGATTAAGACACCTCCCCTCTCCACCCACTCTCTCACAAGGACCTCCTATTTATACAGGCCTGGAATATGTTTTATAGAACATACTTAGGTGATACTATATTATTAAAAATAGCTAGGCATGGTGGCACACATCTATAATCCCAGTACTTGGGAGGCTGAGACAGGATTAGAGGTTTGAGTCCAGCCTCAGCAACTTGGTAAGACTTGTTTAAAAATAAATAATAAAATAGGGCTGGCAGTGTAGTATAAAGGCAGAATACCCCCTGGGTTTAATCCCCATTACCATACATACAATAAAACAGATTATGCTAAGGACTTCCAGTGTTAATGTCCTATTTCCTCACCTGAGTGCTAGTTACATGGGCGTATTGGCTTTATGAAAATTCATCCAGTGCTACACAATTTTCTGAATGTATTTTAGCCTTCAACAAAAGGTTCTTTTTAAACCTTCTCTTGTGTCTGCACTGCTGATCTCTAGTGAATCACACAAATAGTTATGTGTTACATTAGAGACAACACATCTATTCTTATAAATATGAAGGTTAAAAAACATTTTGTAAAGAAATGCTCTAAGTATATCAGATAAGTTCAGTATTTAAATTAAACATATGAATTAAAGTTTCTACTGGCCGACAGAAGTAGATGAGTTTGAGCTTCTGTAGGCCTCAGTTGTCTCTCAATTAAAAACTGTTGGTGAGCTACAGTCCTGTGCATCTTGCAGCTTTAATATTGCATGATATTAAGGAACAGGCCAAACAAAAAAACAAGAATCCCTTAGTGAATCTTTCTGTAAAGCAAAAACCCACTTCCTGCTTTTTCTCTTCTGCAACTGAGAATTTACTGGGGGAAGAGGGGCAGGTGGAGTGGGCAAAAGGCTGGTTGAGCTACAGCCTGGATCCATAGGACTAGGTCCTGTTAACCACAGAAAGCCTCGATCAAGTCACATAATTCTGGAGTTCCCAAAAAGGAAAAGTTGCTGACTATTTCCTACATTAAAGTCTAAAATCAGTAAGACTAGGATTAATCTTTTCCTGTCAAAAAAATTGTGCAGGGTTTTTATAGGCACTAAGTTCAGTCAAAGGTGAGGAACTAAGTTTCCCCATTCTACAAACATCTACTGAGCTCCTGCTAGGTGCCACGCTTCCCAGTGGCTGTTGGAGATAAAATAACAAGAGGTGCATATCCTATTCCATAGGATCCTGCACTATGGTCTCAGAAGCTATGGTGGGGGGGGGGGTACAGACAAGTAAATAAGCAATTACAGGGAGGTTATATGATAAGTGTTGTAAATGAAGAAATGCAAATTGCAATACACACTAGCACAGGAAGGGCACATAACCTACCAGGAAAGTTTTCTAGAGCAAGTGATGTCTAAATACTCAGTAGGAATCCAGGCATGGTGGCACAAGCTTGTAATCCCAATACTTGGGAGGCTGAGACAGGAGGACCGCGGGTTCGCAGCCAACCTCAGCTACTTAGTGTGGCCCTCTGCAACTTAGTGAGATCCTGTTTCAAAATAAAGAATAAAAAATAGGGCTGGGGATGTAGCTCAGAGGTAGAATGCCCCTGGCTTCAATCCCTAGTACTGCAATAAATAAGTACCGAGTAGGGGTTAGCCATATAACCATGCTGGGGGCAGTATGGCCTAGAACAGGCTCTGGGGTGACACTACTCAGCTTCCACTCCTTGTGCCACCCCTTAGTAGTGGTGTGAACCTGAGTACGGCTCCTATGCTCTAAGCCTTAATTTTCTTATCTGTGAAATGGGAATAATCACAATATTTGAGGGTTGTTGTAAAGATTGAGAGGATCCATGCAAACCCTACTTTGCACAAAGCCTAACTTCCACTACTGTCATTATTAATAGTATGGCAGATATGGGGAGAAGACAGGTAATATTCTAGGCAGAAAATCTTGCATAAGTCAGCCCAGAGGGAATATTTGATGTCCTGAAAATCATCCAGTCTGGCTGGGGAAGAATGAGAGGAGGCAGTGAGAAGAGGCTGGAGCAGAACCGGGCACCAGAGGGCAAAAGAACCTTGATGGTGTGTGAAAAGGTTTGGAGTTCTTCCTGAAAGAGTGAGGAGCACTGACGTCTTCTGGGAGAAGCTCCTGATGTTCGCTGTCCACATTTATTAGTGTGGGGGGGAGAGTGCTGCCCACATAAAGCAATTTTTATTTAACCCCAAAGCATTAATACTCTGCACGCACTCGCCAACTTCTTCTCCAGAGGATAAGGTCCTGTTGGAATTCAATAACTCACTAACATTCGAGGATTCCTTTCCCTTGGTGAGTTTGAGACGCTGGACGCCTGGATAACAGCAGTTCATTCAGGAGAAGCATTACCAAAATAATGTAATTCAGCCTGAGAGACCCAGTTCAGAAAATTAACATAGTATATCTTTTCATGAGCCATGAGCTGCAATATACAGCAGGCCTCTCTTGAGTCATTAAACTTACTCTATTAGATTACAGAAAATCCCAGCCAACTAGCCCTGCTCTGGCTGGAGTCTTTTGTGGAACACAGATCTCCCTTTTTTTTCCTAGCAGAGGAAAAAGCAAGCATTAACCGTAGCAACAGAGCTTCGTGCAGTGCTGGCTGCAAGATACACACTTCTTCTGTACTTTCCATCTCTTTTAGCCTGACCTCTAAGGGGAACGTTAATAAGAACAAACGAAAGCTTCTTGTGATGAATAAGTATCAGAGTGAAGGCCATGAGGGATGAATGTGAGCACTGACGTGACTCAACACTTAGAAATGATCTGGGAGAGAGGTAAGCAGTGAACGTCTGCTGCAGACAACCCTAAGTGCTTCTGGGAAGCTCAGTGCCAAGGCAGCACAAACCACTCATAGGGAAGAGAATGGCAGGCGTGAGTGCATTTGGGAAAGAATAATCAAAATCTCCCTTGTTAAAAGGATGAACTACCAGTTAGAACCCAAAGATGACACCTGGGGTTATGGAATGGTCCCTGCTAGGCCATTGAAGCCAGCAAAGTTGGCATATCCTGAAAGGCACTTAAAGCCAACATCCACCCTCTTCAGCACTCTCAGCCACCGGGTAGGCCATCCGGTTCTGAAATGCTCTGCGGCTTATGGCCGTGCACGAAGAAAGATCAAGCAGAACCTGCTGGCATCCTCACAGATCTCCTGTTTGTCCACTAGACTCACTGAACTATTTTGCACACACTGATGGACTTATACATATCAAAGACAAATGAATAGTTTGTTCATGTATTTAATGATTATTTATTGCCAATGAGCTAAATGTAAGGCACCATCCTAATAACTGGGAACAACGTCAAGAAGGATAAAGTACGTACGCTGACCTCTAGGGGTCTACTGTCTAGTATATAAGATGAGCCATGGACATTATCTAGAACACCGGGTGCAAAGTAATAAAAAGCACAACAGAGAAGCAGATGAAGGGTTATAGTACCAGCCTACACATATTTAAAAGACATTATTATGTCCATAAATCAGACATATATAAGATCTATTTTTATTAACCTCATTCGTTTTAAGACTTAACCTGGACAGTGATGAGCATTGTGATTTTATTAACTGACAATTCCATTAAAGCCCAGAGCCAGCAGCTGATATTGATCAGCAGGTCATAGTGGCAATAGGAAGGCGGGAAGTTTCTGAATAGGGCTGAACTCTGGGACTGCTATCAAGAGTGGGTATTAACACGACAGACTTTTTTCTGGTGGAAGAAGGTAGGAGGGAGGGTTCACTCAGCTTCTGAGTGAGTCTGCCAGGGTTTCTGTGGCCTTTGCCCACAGGGCACCTGGTTTGTTCTGCAACTGTTATAAGAGTCACCCTAAAATACTCTTTAAAGGAGGGGAATAAAAATCAGGCTCATCCTCAAAATGAAGTAGCTGACATCCTGTTTCCTCCCAAGTCAGAGTCGAGACGATTAGGCCCACACTGTCCTCCCCTTTCCTATCCCACTCCAAAAGGTAACATTAGATTTATTTAGGAGATTATTTCTTCTTGCAGAAATACCAGCTCTCCCCAGCCCTCATAATCAGAGTTCAAAGGGGACATCAGTAGTTCTGCAGTAGGGCCTGAGAGTTTGGAGTTTTCATGCCCTCTAAGAAAGATACTCCAAAGAAGCCAGTTCTAGAAAAGGGAGTTTAATTTTGCTAATTACAATATAAAGCCCTCTTGAACTCCTTTACAGATGTGCCGATATGGAAAACAAGCTTATATGGCTAGTGACCTTTTCAGTTATCAATGACCACCTCTTCATGAAATTCTTTAATATAAATAAGAGCTACACTTGCCCCGTTCTCCATCATTTCCCCTGTGTGTGTTAGTGGAGGGAGGGGCATATTTGTACAGGTGTGTCTCAGTTAATAGAATGC
This sequence comes from Glis glis, assembly GCA_004027185.1. Taxonomy (NCBI): domain Eukaryota; kingdom Metazoa; phylum Chordata; class Mammalia; order Rodentia; family Gliridae; genus Glis; species Glis glis. The sequence goes on from PVJS01002175.1 coordinate 51,206, forward strand.
ATTCAACTGGGAACTGAGTTCCTAAATATAGTGAAATCACATTTCAGAATGAAGATAACTTCTTAAGATCACGTATTTAAAGAAATGAAGATTTTCAAGTATATGGCATTATTTAAAATGTTAGCGATGAAATCAGTGAAGAAGTATCGACATGTTGGGTTTCTCATGTGCCAAGATATGTTGTGAAATGCTGTGTAAGATTTTTAAAAAGTTAAAGATATAGCCCCTATTTTCAAGAAGTTTATAAACTACTTGGAAAGATAAGTTTAAAAATATATACACACTAAATATAAGAACTAAATATTAGAATAGTACCAAGATGTCTACCAAGTCCAGAGAGTTCAAGGGATAAAAAGAATGAGTGTAAAATGTTAGGCTTTGTTTCAAAAGAGCTTGGACTTGTTGGAAAATCACCAAAGCTTTAGAAATTTCCACCTTTCCACTAGAATCACTTTGTAAGACAGAGTAAAATTGATAGCACTACTGGCAAGAGTTTCAGTTATTGTGTTATGTTTTTGGTATTTTTCATTTTATGCTTTATTCTAAATATAGCATGACATTTTTTAATCTTGTAAATATTCTCCCCTATTCAAGTCCAGAGATAATCACTTCTAAAGTGGGTTTCAATTAGTTAAGGAATACCTGTATTGTTCAAATCTTATTTCATCTGGTTTCTTTAATTACTTTTTCTGGGTTCTATAGACTCCATAGTAGAAGCTACAAAATATCTCTCTCCTCTTCTCTCTCTCTCTCTTTCTCTCTCTTCTTTCTCTCTCTCTCTCTCTCTCTCACACACACACACACACACACACACACACACACACATATTCTGCATTTCATAAATGAATAAGGATGTTATTTTGGTGAAGTCAGGGTTATATTTTGTGGGTGTTTTAATTAACAATTGAATTTATAATTTCAACAAAACAGAAATCTTCATTGTTAGCCATATTTTTTTCCTTGCGGTGCTGGGAAGCAAACCCAGGTCCTTGTGCATGCTATGTAAGTACTCTACCACTGAGCCACAGTTCTAATCCCACATCAATTCTTAAGCTTCAGTTTTAAAATGTCACAGTTTAGGATTCTTACTTTTTCTCTCTCTCTCTTCATCTCTGGTGCAACACATAGAAGAGACATCAGAATCAAAGTTGAACATGTTGATTCACTTTAAGAGAAAGAAGGGAACATTTTGGAAAACCACGAGCGATATGCTTGTTGTTATGGCTTTAAATTAGTTAGAGCACACGCTGCATTTTAAGTAAGTCATTTGCCTGGTTTGTGTAATTTTTTATAAATAAACATAAAACTATAATCTTAAATGCATGGTGAGAATGAAGATAATTGCTTTTGGCTTTATAATTGGGAATCAGCTGTGTCTCAAAACAATGAGTCTGAAAGCCACTCTGGGAGCAACACACTATGTGCATTCTAAAGGATTTGGTGTAGGACTTCCTTCGTCAAGCAACAGAGCACCTGTGGTCACTCTGACAGTGTTTCTAGGATTTGGTTTCATCCTTCTAGAGATCCCAGAAAGACGGTCTATGATGTTCACATGTCTACAGAAGGTGTGATCAATTCTTCTGTTTCTAAGTTAAAAACCAAATTGTCCCCCAAACTGTCCAACTTTACACCTACACACACACAAATTATAACATCATAGTTCAAAGTGTGTAAGTCTAATTATTGTGCCCATATGAGGATTATAATGTACCCCATACTTGATTTTTCAGAGACTAAGCTTGTCCCTGATCCCTTGGTCTTCTGCCAGTTGGTTATTTTAAGGTTCGCTGGCCTCTTCACATACAGGACAAAGGAAATAAAAGAAGATGAAACTTGAATCAGCCAAGTTCAACTTTCCACATGATCTACTCAAAAATTATGGGATAGAAATGAAGAGTTAACTTGGAAATTGAGCTTCTAGATGTATTTGATTTATTCTCAATGCTCACTCGCTCTGGCGATAAGCTGACCAGATGTCTTGAATTAAGTAAAATAAAACTCGATTTTTACTTTTGACCTTCCTTTTGTTTCACTTTATTGATTAATTTTGTCCCTAGTTCTTCCTGCCTTCGTCCTTCCTTCTCCCTTTCCTTTCTTGCTGTCAGCAGGAGTTACATTTATTCACTAAATCCTGCTCCTTTTATTTCTGCCTTTGACAGGGGAATCCCTGGGATTTCCAGGCCTTTCCTGTCATACTTTCAACTCTACCTGCTTTGCTAAGCTAGACCCCCAGCTCTAAAGGCTTGTATGCTACTCTTAGCAAAGATGGGGTGCAGCCCTCTGACCAGCCTCCTTGGACTGCAAGTTTTAACCCCCTATCTGAAATCTTCTCACTTTACCTACTCTCCAGCCACATTGCTCTCTGCTAACCCCACTTCCACTATGTTCCTCTGTACATGACAAAATTGCTAGCCGAGAGGACATGAATCAGAGTGTTACTGTTTTCAGCCCTGCCTCCTCCTCCACTGGCTGTTCACCAGCCAAAGCCGCAAGTGTCCTGCAGCTCGAATTGCCAAGGACTTAATCAAAATCTCAGACCACAGGAAGGAAGGATCCCCAGAGAAGAATATGCCTATGAATAAGATCCCAAAAACTCACAGCATTCATCTTCTGGGTTCCAGGACCCCTCTTAGATACCAAATCTGAGGATGCTCAAGTCTAATATATGAAATGGTGTAGTATTTGCATATAACCTATATATATATTCCCATATATTTTAAGTCATCTCTCAATTGCTTATAATACTTAATACAATGTAAATGAATGTAAATAGTTGTTATACTATATTATTTAGGTAATAATGACAACAATAAAAGGTTATACATGTTCAGTACAGATGTAATTTTTCTAAATATTTTCAATCTGCAGTTCATTGAATCTGCTTGTGCAGAACCCATGGATATGGAGAGCCAATTGTGTATATCTACATCTGTATCTATATATCTATACCTATAGACACTAAGTGTTTTATGTGCAACTCTGAGATAGGTACTTTTACTTCTTTTTTTTTTTTTTTGAGGTACTGGGGATGGAACCCAGGGGCGTTCTACCTCCGAGCTACACCCCCGGCCCTATTTTTTATGCTTTATTTTGAAACCGGGTCTCATGAAGCTGCAGAGGGCCTCACTAAGTAGCTGAGGCTGGCCGCGAACCCGGATCCTCCAGTCTCCGCCTCCCAAGTACTGGGATTACAAGCGTGCGCCACCACGCCCGGCTTCCCTGAGATAGGTACTTTTAATAACTATCATATATGAGAAACTGGATCAACTTGCTAGGAAATAGCAAAGCTGGATTTAAACAGACTCTCTGATTCCAAGGTCCATGTTCATTCTAGTACATTTTCTCACCACTCCAACCCCAGGCTTTTCTCTCTTTTTTTTAATCTAGCCTATTCCTCCATTTTTTTGTACCTCAAGCTGCCACCAGTTGAATTTTATCATAAGCCAGTCTATAAACAAGACCTGTATATGTTGTTAACAAGTCCGCAGTCCTCTGTATAACTGACTAGGCCTTCCACATAAGACCACTCTAGTTACATCCACGCCCTGCCAGGAAAGTTGTAGCTTCTGCCCAGAATTCCCCAGCTCAGCCCAAGGCCCCCAGTAATACAATTCCTTTCCAGGTAGTCTTTTTACAAAGTCTGCCATGAAGAGCAAGGGGGAAGAATATTAAATGTTATTAGTTACAGAAATGTAAATAGCATAGGGAAGCATAGATGACTAAGAGACAGAATTAAGAATCAAGATATCCAGAAAGGTGAGACCAATAACAAAAGGAAGTATTTTAAAAATAATAGATAGTAAGCTGGGCACAGTAGCACCCGCCTATAATGCTAGTACTTGGGAGGCTGAGACAAGAGGATCACAGGTTCAAGGCCAACGTGCAGTAACTTAGTGAGACCCTCGTTCAAAATAAAAATAAAATAGGGCTGGGGATGTTAGTCAGAGGTAGAACACCCCTGAGTTTAATCCCTAGCACCAGAATAATAGTAATAATAACAATAATAATAAATAATAAACAGAAAATGAACCAGCTCCTAAGTCTTAAGTACAGAAGGGATAAGGGAACATACAAAAATCACCAGTAGCCAGGCACGGTGGCACACACCTGTATTCCCAGTACTTGGGAGGCTGAGACAAGGAGGATCACAGGTTCAAGGCCAGCCTCAGGAACTTAACAAGCCACTCTGCAACTTCGTGAGACTCTGCTTCAAAATAAAAACTAAAACAGGGCTGGGAGTATAGCTCAGAGGGAGAATGCCCTTAGGTTCAATCCCAGGTACCACACACACACACACACACACACATACACACACACAAATTACCAATAGGCAAACACTAGTTGCCCTAGCAAAAATATTGATGAATGATGAATGTCCAAAAAAAATTATTGGACAGAAGTGTGATGAGAAACAGGATATTTGTATGGTTTCAAATTATCTCCCCAAAAGGTACTTATTCATTACAAAGGGGGAGAAACTTAACTTTCAAGTGGAGAAACTTGGCAGACACCATCTTAGCTATGTGATCAAAGTTAACACAGTCACTGCTAAGACATATTGACATGATGGACACAGCATCAGTTCTTTAATATTCCTGCCAAAAATACATAACCCAAAACCAATCATGAGGAAACTCCAGACAAACCCAAACTGAGGGACATTCTAAAAAATTACTGGTCTATAAATCTTTGGAAGCATTGAGACAATTCAAGTCAAGCCAGGACTGAGGAAATGTTCCATATTGAAGGAGATTAAAGAGACTTGACAACTAATGCAACACATGTTTCTGAATTGGACCAATTTCCTATAAAGGGCATTATTGGGAGAATCATGAAACCGTAGTGAGGTCTGAGGAGTAGATAGAAATGTATCAGTGTTAATTTCCTAATTCTGATGGTTGTATTATAGCTATGTAGGAGAATATCCTTATGTGTCAGAAATATGCACTAACACGTTTTGAGCTAACAGGTATCAGATCAGAGATGTATTCTCAAATTATTTGGGAAACACGATTTACTTGTACTTAACTTGCACACATAAATTTGAGATCATTTCAAAATTAAAAGATAATAAGCATTATCTTTTATTAATAATAAATAATAAGATAATAATTATAGAAAATATATAATTAAGCCAGGCGTGGTGGCACAGGCTTGTAATACCAATACTTGGGAGACTGAGACAGAAGGATCATAGGTTTGTGGTCAGCCTCAACTACTTAGTGAGGCCCTCTGCAACTTAGTGAGACTCTGTTACAAAATAAATAATAAAAAATTGGGCTGGTGGTGTAGCTTGGAGGTAGAATGCCCCTGGGTTCAATCTTCTGTACTGCAAAAAAAAAAAAAAGAAAATATATAATTAAAAGATAAAGGGCTGGAAAGTGTGAGGGAAGCTCCAACATTTGTCTCATGTAATTCCATAAGCAGAGGAGGAAGGAAGGGGCAGAGAGGCAGAGGCACCATTAGGAGAAATGACAGCTAAGAATGGCTAAGAATTTTCCAGGCTGAGGAGTGAAGTAAGACATGAGCCCACAAACTGAATGTTTGCATCAATTGCTCAGAGAGAAAAACAAAAATAAATCCAAATCTAAGCATACCGTAGTGAAAAATCAGAACGGCATGGATAAAGAGAAAATCCTAAATGTTGCCAGGAGAGAAGACAGATTTCCTATAAAGAAGCAATCATTAGACTAAAAGCAGGCTTCTCTTCAGTGAAGTGACGCCAGCAGACAGTGGGGAAATAGATTCCAAGTGATACCAGAAAATAACGAGAATTGTATATGGAGCAAGACCAGTGCTTTTTCAACTACAGTGGGTCATGAAAGGATATATTTCAGCGAGAAGAAAAATGAACCTAGAAGGAAGGAGTGGAATATAAAAAAAAACACATTTACTAAAAAAAATTAGCAAAATGTATTGATAAATCTATGTATCAGTTGCTAATAATAATTGATTTGGTGCCTTTCATAACAGGTAAAACTAAAATTCTATGTAATTAAATGTCCCTCCTATGGATCCCCGATTCTATGGTAGGTTGAAGAGGTGCTGTAGGTAACACCTGGGAAATTCCTTGTTGTGCTCCAAAAAAGAAAAAAACTGAAAATCTAAATAAAAATGTAAAGAAATTATGAAAAAAAATTTCAAACCACTGGGGTAGAGGTGAGCAAAATAAGAATAAAAATTTATAAACCTAAAATAAAACAAGAAAGGATTTTATTTATTTAGTTATTTATTTATTTATTTATTTATTTTGCGGTACTGGGGATTGAACCTAGGGGCATTCTACCTCCGAGCTACACCTCCAGCCCTATTTTTTAATTCTTTATTTTGAAACAGGGTCTCACTAAGTTGCAGAGGGCCTCACTAAGTAGCTGAGGCTGGCCACAAATCAGGATCCTCCGGTCTCAGCCTCCCAAGTACTGGGATTACAGGCATGCACCACCCAGCTTCAAGAAAGGATTTTAAAAAGAAGATGAAAAGCTTGGTAAATAAAAATAACAGAAGATGGTAGAAATAAGTCCAAACATGTCAATAAACATAATAGAGAGAAACAGATTAAACCTAGTTAATCAAGAAAGTTACTATAAGCCGGGCGTGGTGGTGCACGCTTGTAATCCCAGTACTTTGGGAGGCGGAGACCAGAGGATCCGGGTTCGCGACCAGCCTCACCTCTCTCGCTCTCTCTCTCTCCCTGTCTCTCTCTCTTTCTCTCCTTAGTGAGGCCCTCCGCAACTTCATGAGACCCGGTTTCAAAATAAAGTATAAAAAATAGGGCCGGGGGCATAGCGCAGAGGTAGAACGCCCCTGCGTTCAATCCCCGGTACCGCAAAAAAAAAAAAAGAAAGTTACTATAATTTAAAGAAGCAAATATTATCAATAAGCTATTTTACAGAGATGCACCTGAAGCAAATATAGAATACTGACAATAAAAATATGAAAAAAGATAGGCCAGGAAAATACTAACCAAAAAAATTATAGTAAGCAATACTAATAGCAGATAAAATGGAATTTAAGGCTAACAGCATTAACAGAGATAAAAGGCTTCACTTTAAAACAATTTTTTAAAAAGAAAATATAACTATCATTAACTTGTATGCACTTACTAATACAGCTTAAGCATATATAATAAAAACTGATAGAATCACAAAGAAAAATTGGATACATCCACATTAATAGTGGAATATTTTAACACAATGCTCTCAAATAAATCAAAGAACCAGATAACACAATTAACAAACATGATCTATTAGACATATACATTAAGAGAATACTATATCCCCAAAATAGAGAACATATACTTTTCATGCATATGTAGCATATTTGCAAAAAAATTAATCATTAAGTCACAAAGGAAGTCTCAACAAAATTCAAAAAATAGAATATTGCTTGCATACTCTGATCATTAGGCAATTAAATTAGGATCAATAAGGAAAAGAGAGGAAATTAAACCATTCCTATGTTTGGAAATGAAAATTATACTTCTATATGATCAAGTGTGTTAAAGAGGGGATTACAATGGGAATTATAGAAGACTTAGAACTGAATAACAATGGAAATATTCACTTACGAAAGTGCTCTTTCAGAACTTATAGGAGGTAGCAATAGCAACCTGGACCTTCCTCCCATGAATCCCCAAACCATTCACTTGAAACCAAGACTAAGACAGGAAAATTTCCTTTCTGCCACTTTTCTGTAATTTTGAAGGCTTTCATAATTGTAATTATATAATGCTTCTCGCTACCTATACATCATGGATGCAAAATTCTTGGTGCCTACATTGAGTCAGAATGTCTTAAAGGAAATGAAATTGTACACATGAATGATCTGTGTGTACACCTACACATGGGCATGCAGTTCTGTAAGTGAAGGAGGTCTATGTCGCAGTCTGGGTGTCTGCCACACAGCAAGCACTTTATAAGCATTGATTCAATGAATGCATGAAGCGTGTTGCCCTGGTGGTGGAACCTGCAAGAGTCGAAATGCATGGAGAGAGGTTTGCCACTCACATGCTGTGACTGCTCTAGAATGAGGGCTTGGTTTGGGGCACATTCAAGGGGTAAAACGTGCCACAGAGAGCAGAGTATGGTATCTGACCTAGACACTAGGCTTTGATCCAACTGAGGTCTTTGCTTTCTGGAAGGAGAAAGGGTATCTAAGCTACAGGGGAAGTAACTATTTCTCCCATGTCGCTCTCAATATAGCAATAATACTTTGGTAGCCAAGTGACAGAGTGTGTCGCAGCTGGATGAGCAGGAGAGTTGGAGGAAGGATATTTCCCCTACATCCTCAAACCCAGCATGGCTTTGGACCAGCAAGGACTCCGGGAGATTCTGAATTACTTGGGTATCTCAAGGATTTACCATAGGAAGCTGCATGTATTTCTACCTGTAGAACTCCATGGTTACTTGACCTTCAATTTATAGTTTTCCATGTCTCTACATCAAACCACTTTCACATATAAAATATTTATGTGCCATAAAACTGATCTAACAATAATGTATAGAAAGATAGATGAATAGGTGAAAGGTATATACAGATATATAGATATAGATGATAATGTATAAGAGATAGATGGTAGATACACACACACAGAGAAATCTCCTTTCCTGTTTGATATTTCCACTCTATTAGATTAAATTTAGCTGCTAAAGGATTGAACAAATATGCCAAGACTTATGAGAATTCTCTGTTTAAAAAAATCCTTAGGAATGTTTTGCAATTAACTACGCTCCGTGTATAACAAACCTAAATATGAGGATTGGCATCAAGACCTACAGATAGTAGAAAAAAGGGAGTTTGGAGCAGTTCACGATGTCTTTTTTGGCTTCAAGTAAAGAGGACCAGGATGTGGTTTCAATTTTGGATGTGCTAATTATGTTTGTCAATTGTGAGCTTTGCTTAATTAATTAGTCATGCAAATTTAACTTGAGTATTTTTTTGCACATCTAAATCATTACTATAGCAATTAAAAAGCTGCTTTGATTAGCTCCTTTCACAGTATGTAGCACAGCATACTCTTGTCAATTTCTTTTTGACAATCTAGCATTTGGGTACTGTTTAGAGGAAAAATAATCTACATGTTTGGGGAAAAGTACAAACCAAGGCAGGTAACAAGAAAGGTGGACTAGCAGAAGATAAATCAATAACTATTAGCACCATAAAATCAGTGGATGCAGACAGGGAATTATAATGACACATGTTCAGGAGTTCCCAGGGGTGGAGAGGGTTGGAGTTACTGAATAAACCAGAAACATGCTTCTTCTGATAAATTAAGGAGGGGAGAAGATAACAATCAGAGTTTTTTGTGTCTATGGTCCAAAATCAATGTCAAAAGTTATAAAATACCATAGGAATCAAGATTTTCTCCATCTGGAAGACCTAGCCTGACTCTCATAATCACTAATAAATACTATCATCAGGGAGCTTGTGACAAGTGAATCTCTCCCCAAGGATCATTTCATACTTTAACAAGCCCAACTGTCAGGATATTCACAATATTATGTTTGTTAAAATTTCTCTTATTGCTAAATAGGTGTTGTGTCCCCTCTGAACTACCTGTGGATACCATATCACCTTACTTTCTGCAGAGTGAGACCCTGGTGCATAGTGGGATTTAATACATTTCTCCCACCCAACACTGGCCATTGTTGCAAATACAAGAACAGATACAGGCTTTTAGCCCCCCTTCAGAGCTATATGTCAATCAACTCTTCTCATCCCCTTCCCACTCCACCAGGCCTACAGGCAGAATGATAGTAAGCAACAACACAAGCAATAGCTAATAGGTTAATATATACCCAAGATGTTTTAAAACACAGAAACAACAACTATTTAGAGAATATGATGCCATTTTTCATTTCAAAGCTATCCCTAAGGCTAATAACTTCACACATCTGGTTCATCTCAGAGGGTCACCAGCATCTCTAATAGAACCCAGTTGTGTAATAGAAAAATAATATTTCATCTAAGAAGTGGATCCTAGTTTGCAAATGGAAAGTCATTCTTTACTGAAAGGCACAATTTTATACACATGGAAAACTTAGAACTTAGGGACTAATGGAAAATAGAGTCAGCAAGGGTAAAAGGGTAAAAGGGTGAAAAGATGGAGGTTTTGGGGGGAAGGTGTCTGTTGATTTGGGTTTTATGTGGTACTGGAGATTGAACCAATGGGCACTCTACCACTGAGCTGTATCTCTTTTCATTTTTTATTTTTAGATAGGGTCTCACTAAGTTGCCCAGGCTGGCCTGGATCTTGTGATCCTCCTGCCTCAGCCTCCTGAGTTGCTAGGATTGCAAGCATGTGCCACCATGTCCAGCCCCTTAACAAAAGGAAAGTTTCTTAAGACATCTCTAAGGATTAAAATGTGTGCACTTTTGAGTGCTCCAGCAATGGATTATTAAGGTTGATTATTAAGGTTATTAAGAAATGGATTATTATTGGTTGTATTCAAACATAGGAAGCTTTGCTATTCAGAAATTCAAATGTTCCTAAGTAGAGGAATGTAATCATTAGAAAGACTGATTTAGAGTCCACACTTCTTTGATACTCCAAATCCTCTAGTGCCCTGAAAAAAACTGAAATTGATTTTCAAATTTTTCTCAACAAATCTGTCCCTCCCAAATAGGTGTGTATGCAGAGGCATGCACACATACGTGGTAAATACATTCCCATTAAGTTTTCATATATTGAGAGTTTCTTAGTAAACACACACACACACACTGCTATCTTCAATTTTCTGTCCTCCTGCATTCCTCTCCGGTGCCGGTTGGTGAACTCCTGCCTCCCACTCCAGCATCTCCTCCAGCAGTCCTCGCTCTCCTCCTGCCTTCACAGCCATTCTCCCAGAGGCGATGTCTATTCTCACCAGCTCCATTTCCTCGCCACTTACTCACTTCTCAGCCCACTGCAATCTGGCTTCCACCGAAACCTCTCATGCTGAAGTCACCCAAGTCTCTCCATTTGTCAAATTAAGTGAAGACTTCTTGGTCTTTGTTACAAGGTCTCCCTGAATCGCTGGATACTAACTGATGTCTGCCTTCTTGAACCTCTGCCCTCAAGATAAGGCTCTTTGCTGATCATTCTTTCTCCTCCTCCTCCTCCCTCTGCCCTCCTCGACCCCTCTCTCCAGCCTCTCCATCACTGCCTCTTCCTCTTCCAACATCTTCCTTAGTGTTGAAAGCCCCAGAGGTCCTACCTCATCTCCCCACTCTTCTAGATTCCTTATGGTGGGTACATTCCTCTAAGCCAGAAGCCTGGGACTTATCCTAAGACAATGTCATCTTCCCCTCCATGTTCAATGCATCTCAAGTTCTACTGATTGGATACTTTGATTTTCTGCCCAATCTCTCTGCTCTCTAACCTACTGTCCAAACTGCAACTAGAGTGAGATTTTTATGAAGTGAATCTTATCAAGTCACTCTCTTGCTTGCCACCCTATGTGGTTCCCTATCACCTATAGATGTGAACTTCTACCTTTTGCAAGAGGAATATTTTCTGCACTGGGAAGCAAGTTTGCTTAGGCTATGAGTTGAGTATGCCAGCATAATTCCTGGTGCCTAGTATATGCTCAATAGACAATTATTGAGTAAAATGAAATCATACACCAAAGTCCAATTAAAAAACATGTACCCATGTAAAGCTGAGTGGTTCCTATTGAAGTAGGGTCCTATTGAGCAGGACCCTGCCTCCTTTCCCTGACCACACCCCATCAACACCCCAGCACCTCTGTGAATCCCCTTGGTGTTCTAGGGCATAACTCAAAACCCAGAAATGTTTGTGATAAAATTTGAGCTTCCTAGCATGGGCTTATACAGACCCTTGACAAACTGGTTTCTATTCACTCTCCAATGTCATTTCCAACTGCTCTTCATCTTCATCCTTCACTCCAGACTTGCCAAACTGAATTACTCGCCATGTCTGGACATACCAGGACTTTGCAAATATAGTTCTTTCTACCCAGCAATTCTTACCCTCCTTGACTGCCTAGAAAATTCCAACTTATTCCTCAAGACTAGCTCAAAAGGGAAATCTTTCTGATTCCATGAAAAAAATACATCACTTCTTTTGTGCCAAAAATATGCCTTTTACATATCTTTATTATAAGCTTTATTGCACACTGTATCAGTTTTTGTTCGCAGGTTTATTTCCCTTACTGGGCTATGAGGGTAAGGACTCTTTATGATTTATCTTCGTAACCCAGGGCTTAGCAAAGTGCTTAGTACCCAGGAGGTACTCAGTACATGTTTGTGTAACAAGTGCAATCCTACTGGAACAAATCATTCTTTTAGCTCATTTCCCTTTTGTAATGCCATTTTGCATGTCACAGGGTGTCCCATGTTAAACATTGGCCAGCTAATCTACTATGTTTCAGCAGAAAGGAACCAAGATTAATCCTTATGGATTCACATAACTATTAAGAAAGAATACTGATCTTTTTAATAGAAATTGAGATGTCTGAGATCTAATGGGTTGTTAAAACTGTCCTCAGCATTACTGAAATGTCTTGCATCTTAGATTTTATATAATGAGACAAATGTAAGCTAGAAAAAACATATGGGTCACATTTGTTCAATGTGGGTGAGATCAATAGAGTACAAGAATCTAATCCCTTAGCAGATTCAGATGGAGGCCATCTCTTTAACAATACAAAATTGGAAATGAGAAACATCAGTTGCAGATTAGTTAAAAAATTTAATGGCAAGATTTAATTCAAGCTATATAAATGAGACTTTTCCCAGGCAATTAAAAAATATTCTTTAATTCTCTTTAGTCAGTCTCCAGAGTAAGAGATTGGATCAATTGTTACATCAGTTGCCTTACGATTCTGAAAGGTATGGGGTCTAAATGCAAATCAGAAAGTAAAACCCAATGTGTCAGTCTCCTGGTAAATGATTTTGTCTTTCATGTCTGGAGAAGTTTTGCAATTATGTAGTAGAGAATTGTATTTGCCTTTTTAATATATCTCTCATACATACGATGGTAACAAGTAGTTTACCTATCTCCTTTTTTTTTTTTTTTTTTTGGTGCTAGGGATTAAACCCAGGGTCATTCCACCTCTGAGCTACACCTCCAGCTCTATTTTACTTTTTTGTTTTGAAACGGTCTTGTTAGGTTGCTGAAAGTCTCGCTAAGTTGCTAAAGCTGATCTCAAGCCTGCAATTCTCCTGTCTCAGCTTCCCAAGTACTAGGATTACAGGCATGTGACCTACTTTCTTATTAAGCAAAAATATCTGTTATAACTCAAGATTTCTGTAAATACTAACAATAGGTAGCTGATGTTCACAAAAGTGATTCTGCAGGATCCTGAAGAACTCTCTGAATCATGGAAGAGAAATTAATCTCTTGCATCTGGTTTCAAATCCAAATGTAGTTTATTGTATTCTAATTCCCTGAAAAATCTTGATTCATCTAATACATACATGGCAATAGAGTAGAATATTTATTTGCAACACTTAGCCCACCAACCCTAACCTTGGGTTTATTATTTTTATTCCTTACTATAGGAAACCTACTCTAAATCAACAGTTTTCAAAGTGTGGTCTACAGACCCTTGAGGAACCCAGAGAATTTTTCAGGAGTTCCACAAGGTCAAAACTATATTTATAACAATAATTTGTCTTTTTCATTCTCATTCTCTTGCAAGTTGGAGTTTTTCCAGAGGCTACATGACATATAATATTGGGACAGATTGAATACAGAAGCAGAAATGAGGATCCAGCTGTATTCTATTAAATCAGACATTAAAGAGATTTGAAAAAATGTAAATGTCACTCTTGCTAATTTTTTGTTTTGGAAAATATAGTTATATTTCATTAAAATGTAATGTGTGCTAAAATGCAATGGGGAAATTTGGAATTTATTGTGCTTCCTGAATCAAAAGATTCGTGTCTTTTATCTACTCTGGAAAATCTTACCAATTATCTCTTCAAACATTTTCCATTTCCTTCCATTCTCTTTTCTCCATCTAGGATGTCAGTAAAATGCGTGTTTGTCCTTCTCATGCTCACACATACAATGACATTCATTTTTCTGTCCTTGTAACTTTGCACTGTACTTTGGATTCTTCCCTCAGCTCTTTCCAGTTTGCTAATTCTTTTTACAACTGAGTCTAATCTGCTTCTTTAACCCTTCTACTGTATTATAAAATTTGATTATCATATTTTTATTTGTAGAAGTTCTATTTTGTTTTCCAAAATCTGTTAGGTCTTGTTCATGTGTGTATTCCTAGTTATAGCTTCTGATAGCATTTCCTTAAACTTTCTAAAAACCCAAAACTCAATAATTTCTATCTGATTGCTCAGTTATCTAAAGATCCAGGAGGTAGGTCTAATACTGCCATTTTTTCTGCTTACATTCATACATGGATATCTATCTTCCTTTATGATATAGTTTTGTATTGTGAGTTTATGTCCAATAAAACCTATATCCATGGGAATCTTATACAGCCAGGATTGAAGACAAGAGTCTTTGGAGATGAATGCCTCTGTTATGCATCCAAGGGGCCCCAAAGTAGTCTACATTAGAACTCCTAACCTATTTGAGGGCAGGCCTGTTGTTATAAATTCTCAGGAGATACTTTTTTTATACTATATACCTAGGCCAAGCCAAACCAATAAAGACAAGCCTTATTGTCTCCTTTAGCTGTTTTTTTTTTTTCTAGCCCATCTTTTCAGGATAGATGTAGTGCTTGAGGATTCCAGTCTCAAGTGAGGGCTTTGGTTCCACATTCCAAATTGTTGGGCCCAAGATCTTATCTTCATGTGGTGTTAAACACCAAGCATCTTGATTAGCTGGAACCAGGAATGCCTCAGGGCATCTGTGTTTTCAATGTCTGCTTCTCCCTTGGTTTTTAGCTGCATCATCATTTTTGATCCTAGGGGTTTGCCTTATTTTTTGTAAGCCTAACTCTACATGAGAGATATTTATTATATATTGTTTAATATTTTAGGTGCCATTTGGGGAGAATTTTCAGATTATCTTGCTTTCTGTATTGCTAGTAATATAAACTGGTATAAATTTCTGAAAGGTGAGATACGTGTAGTTCAACTCGGGAATTCTACCCAAGGAGTTTATCATTTGGGTAGGAATTTGGCAATATCTACCAAAATGTAAGATGTGCTTAACTTTTAACCCAGCAATTCTACTTTCTAGGATTTTTTCCCTCATATATACTCACATTTGTACAAAATGTCATGTGAAGAGTATTGTTTTTTACAGCAGGCCTTGTAAACTGTAAAAAATTGGAAACTGTAAACAATCCCAACTTTCATCATTAGGAGACTAGTTGAGTATATTAAAATGCTTTCTACAACATTTTACAATTGTTAAGAAGAAAAAATTCCATATGATGTGATACAGAAAGATGTTCATGGTATGAGTTACAAGACTTTTGTGTGTGTGGGGGGGTGATACTGGGAACTGAACCCAGGGGCATTCTACCTCTGAGCTACACCCCCAGCCCTTTTTTTTTTTTTGGTACTGGAGATTGAACCCAGAGGCATTCTACCTCCAAGTTATACCCCTAGCCTGATTCTTTTTATTTCTTATTTGGAAACAGGGTTTCACTAAGTTGTGGAGGGCCTCACTAAGTTGCCGAGGCTGGCTTCGAACCTGTGATACTCCTGTCTGAGCCTCCCAAGTACTGGGATTACAAGCATGCACCACCATGACAAGCTCACCCCAGCCCTTTTTATTTTTCATTTTTGGAACAGGATCTTGCTAGGTTGCTGAGAGTCTCACTACATTGCTGAGGCTGTCCTTGAACCTGCGATACTCCTGTCTCAGCCTCCCAAGTATTGGGATTACAGGCATATACCACCACGCTCAGCTCCTGCATGACTTCTTTATGTAAAACATACAAAATATGCTTAATTATGCTTATAGATTCTTTATAAACTTCTGAAAAGATACACAATTAACTGTTAACAGTATTTTCTTCTAGGAATTAAAACTGAAGCATTATTATACAAACACAGCTTCTGAACTGTGAATGTGCCAACTTGAAATTATTTTTTACCCATTTATTAATATCAGTGCCTTCCTGTTATAATATCATACACGGTGTTACTGTATGCATTTGAAAATAAAGCCCCCCCCAAACTGTTCTGCAACTCTTATCACCCACGACCTGTCTCTCATTCCTTACCTAACGATTATTATTCCAAGTAACCTGGCTGTCCTCTACTGGGACACTTGTTATCTAATGCTCTAAATATAATTTTATAGACCGAAATAGGTAGATTTCTTACTCCCCTCTGCCCTGAGAAGGGATGGCTTACAGCATATATGAAAGAGCTGTATTTTAAATGCCACACCACTGCAGCGGGAAGAGAGGGGCTCACGGAGAGTTAAGTGAGAAGCCAGGCCTATTCCTTTGGCTGTGTCACAGCATGATCAGCAGGAGAGACTGGTTTCAACATCTGAGCCCGGATGTGGCTTCTGGCTGGAGCATGAATTTCCAATGAGCTGCTTAATTTCTAAGGACTAGTAACTGAGTTAAGCGTTCACACAGCTGGGAACATCTTCTGGCACTGGCCTGAAGGTTTTCTGTTGAATATCTCCATTTCTTCATATGATGAACTCCTGGGGACAACAGTGTGCAGCTTGAGTCACTTAATTTCCCATTAGGTTTAGATGGGCAAATATGATGGAGCATCATGTAATTTTACCTAGCCGTTCACACACTAAAATGCAACCACTTTTACTTCATTCTCTTTGAAATTGGATTCATATTAGTGACATGATGAGAACTGGACCTGATATTATTCTACGTTTGGACTCCAATTTTCATCACATTGTGATGTGAGGATATAAGTTATTTGTTTAAGTCGTTTTTGTGGTAACTGATTGTCTTGTGTATTGAATTTGTTTTTGTGTGTTTGAGAAAGAATAAAGAAAAAGATCAGAAGAAGAGAGTTTTCATTTTAGGGAAATCATTATTTCCCTTTTGAGTTTTTATTTCCATCAAAGTCCCCAAAGAGTTCTTTGGAAAATGCAGATATGTTTACACAGAAATAGCAAAGACAGCAGTTTCCAAGATAATGTGATCTATAGGTTCCAGAAGAGAATATTGGACTACTGTCACCTGCTATAATTTGGATTTTAAATGCCCCCCAAAGGCCCATGTGTTTAAAGACTTGAATCCCAGAGGGGCGCTATTGAGAGGTGGTAGGACATTCAAGAGGTGGGATCTAGTGGGAGGTTTTAGGTCATTGGGAGCTTGCCCTTGAAGGGGGATTGTGAGACCAAGTCTCTCCTCTTTCTCTCTTTCTCTTTGTTCCATTACTCAGGAAGTGAGCAGTTTTGCTTTACCACACATTCCTGCCATGATGTGCGGCTTTGCCACAGGCCCAAAACTATGAGGCCAATCAATCACCTCTAACACTGTGTGCCAAAACAAATCTTTTATTTTTTCTTTATTTGGGGGGTGGGGAGGACTGGAATATATAAACAGGGTCTTGCTAAATTGCTGAGGATCTCACTAAGCTGAGGCTGGACTCAAACCTACAATCCTCCTGTCTTGGCCTCCCAAGTACTAGGATTAAAGGCATGTACCACTACACCTGGCTAAACTTTTCATCTTTATAAGTTGACTATCTCAGGCATTTGCTATAGTGACAGAAAGCTGACTAACACAGTCCCCAAAATATCTTCCATAACAGGCTTCTATAATGCCACAAATCTACGCTTTCTTTCTATTTCCCATCTGCTACTTAAAACACAACCAGTTTAGAGAGAGTGAACATTTGGGGCAATGTTCAGTCATTAAATTCTATGTTCACTGTATCACTGATCAATGTGAGAAGTTTAGAAGGATTTAAACACAATATAGGTGATAAGAAGTTACTGGAAAGGCATAACAGGAAGCCCACTGGAGTAGGTGGGGGACGAAGAATTCTAGGCCATCAGCAAAAATGGGTCAATATTAGCTGGGCATGGTGGTGCAAGCCTGTAATCCCAGTACTTGGGAGGCTAAGACAGAAGGATCACAGGTTCAAGATCAGCCTCAGCAACCTAGCAAGACTGTTTCAAAACAAAAAATAAAAAGGGCTGGGGGTATAGATCAGAGGTAGAATGCTCCTGGGTTCAATCCCCAGTACCAGAAAAAAGGAGGGGTAGGGGTAAATACCTATACTTTCAAAGGGTGTTTCACTTGCAAAATAGTTACAAAATAACAGCACCCAACTATTTAGTATCCTAAATATGGCCAAAGGGAGCCAGCAACTGGAAATCATATTAGGGATAAAAACTAATGTTTTATAAAAGTTTAGGATTCCAATTCTACAGACACAATACTCTAGATATGAAACTGCTTCTTACTCCAAACATATATAACTTCTGGGTAAAATGTTACCAAAAAAAATTTCTAACATATAGTCAAGCTTAAAAGAAAGTGAGAATTCCCCAGGCAACAGGAATACACGAGTAACACAAAACTAGAGCAACAGGGGAGCAGTCTATGGCCCTAAAGGCTGGGAGTTGGAATCCCACCACCCACACAACAAAGGAGATGCTGCTGTGGACTAGAAGGAGGAGAAGAGCTAGAACCGAAGGGCTGCTCAGACTGTGGCAACTGTCCATTAACAACTAGGAAAACTCCACCAACCAGCTCAGCAAAGCAGCAAGGCAGTTGTTATCTGCCGAAAACACTGAACAGTGAATGATGTTCTGTGAGACAGCAAACCACGTAGATCCCTGGCTGAAAGAACTACCTGAGGGTGCACTTCAGAAAAAAAGGAAATTGAACCCAGAGGAAAGAATGAAGGGTAAGAAACAATGAGGAGGTAAGAAACTAATAAAACATCAGCACCAATAATAATGTCTCATTTTATGGATATTAAAACAAAGAAGAACTTCAATACTGGACATATGAGACTCTTGGATTGAATTTCAAAATGAAATCCAGCTATATGCTGATCCATAATTAAACCTTAGTGACACAGAAAGTTGAAGAATAAATGACAGGAAAATGTTAACCAGGGGAAATTTATATTATTATCAAGCAAAAAATACCCTACGGGGAAAAACAGCAGCATTAGGAATATATGTACTGGTAAAAGAGTAATTCACCAAAAGACATAGTAATTCTGAACTTATATAAACCTAGAAACATGGCTTTAAAATATATGCAGTAAAAACAAAAATTATAATGATAAAAAGGAAGATCCACAACCATGAAAGTTTTTTTAACATGCCTCCCTTTATGGTGGATAGACCAAAAATAAGTGAAGCTATAAATGATTCAATAACACAATTAACAGACTTGATGCAATGACAATAATTATATAGAATTCTGCATCCAACAATTAGAGAACTCACATTCTTTTTCAAGCAAAACTGGAACACTTACAAAAACTGTCTACATAATCACACACACACACACACACACACACACACACACACATACACACACACACACACCAATTTCAGGACAGTGATCACTTTTGAGAGGGAAAGGAAGAAAATTGCTTGTGGCATCCTTTAATATCTTACATAGAAAATATGACAGCATTTTAATATTTACTAAATTTAGATGATGAATTGATTTTTTGTTTTGTTCTTGGGGCATTTCTTCATATTTAAAAATGGTTAAATAGTAAAATACATGTTTGTTTTTAAGTTCTCTTTCACTGGGTAAATTTAGAGGATAAAATCACTTTCTAAAACATCTAGTAATGTTGCAGTGTTTCATTTCTAGAGACCTATTGCCAGATAGAAACTCAGTCCATAATCAAAGATGAAATACTGTACGAAGCACCTCTATAAATATGTATTTTTAGGCTCAGTTTGTTTTCAACTTGACCCCTGAAATTGCTGGCAGTCATCAGCTTAGCAAGAACAAAATATATCAATCCCAAATGAAAACCAGAGGAGTAACCCACATGCAGGAGTAACCTGCCTTGCATATTAAATGAGCTCTAACATTCCTCAAATAAGGAGTCTGGACACATCTTTTAGTAAATTAATAATTGTTTTTAAACCTATTTGTAAGTTCCCATTTTCAAATGTTTCATTTTCCTGAAATATTATATACCTACAAAATGGATAAAGTGGAGAACTTGGTTTTCTAGTATCGTTACCTTCCACATCACTGAATGAGTAATTAACATCACTTTGGGGGCAGAAAATCAAACTTGAAAGTAATCTATTTATCCATATTTTCTCTTATGTGTCTACTATTTTTCCCCATTTTTCTCTGATGCTCAGGAAATCATCTGAGATGGTTTTCACATACTCATCCCAGATTGTGCCAACATTTAGTATTCATGTGAAAATTCATGACTGTTAATTTATAAATACTAAACTACATTCACAAATGACAAGTAAAAAGTAATTAATTATAAGAATTGTATTTGTCTCTTATTTACTTAATCTTTAAAAATAAACTTGGAATTTCTATCAAGAAACACTAAAATGTATTATGTGAATTTAATATTCACAAAAGTATTTTCACTAATTTTATGTATATTAAAAATGTGTGTGCTTTTAATATTTAGCTACCTACTTAAATATTTAAAATTTTTTGAGGAAAGGCAGAACTTGCTAAAGTGTTTAGAGTTCTGAAAAATTGTAGGAAAAATACTAATGAGATATTAGAAAAGAGCTCACAAAGACTTGCAAATTGAAATGGAGTTCTATGAAGAAAAGTTAAGAGAATGAAGAAGAAAGGGAACCTCAAAAGAAAAGTAAAGCACCAAAGGGCTCATCAAAGAAAAGTACCAATAAATACTTAATGGTAAACAATGAGGACAAGTGAAACATAAAAGGTGACAATACTACTCCGAAAACTGCATTTCATGATGCCGAGAACAAAAGTTAAATGCATTAAGTAAATACATCAAATGTGGCCAGAGTATGATATTTAATGAAGCATCTACTCAGCTATGAGAGTTATTTTCATTGAATACATGAGAAGCAAGGTAGGTAGATAGATAGATGATAGATAAATAGATAGATTAGATAGATAGATGATAGATAGATGATAGATAGATAGATAGATAGATACATAGATGATAGATAGGAAGGATAGAGTTTATATACAAGAGGTCACCGAGATGGAATTAGCCTGTATTTAATAACAGCCATGTGACTTTCTTCAGTTTGACAACTGTACCAATTACATGTTGAATCTAAGAAGGTTAATTGTTTATCATGGATATAAATAAATATGAATTAATAAAATGGGTTGCTATTTATGAATAACAAGAGAGGCTAGAAACACAGATGTTCAGTACTTTATGTCACTAATTTCTTGAGATATCAAAAGTCATAGTGTGAAACTTCCACAAAGTATTACAGGTTTGAGGGAGAGACAGGAAAACTCCCCAATACTTTGAAGAAGAAAGAAGATGGTATCATCACAAGCTTATAGTTCAATGTCTACCTGTAGTTGCTTTTCAGTCCAAAACAGATTCATAAGTCATCTTAATGGAGAACTGACTCTGGCATAACCTCATGGGTTTGACTATGTAAAAACCTCACCTCCCTGATTTTTTTTTTTTTTTTTTTTTGCGGTACCGGGGATTGAACGCAGGGGCGTTCTACCTCCACGCTATGCCCCCGGCCCTATTTTTTATACTTTATTTTGAAACTGGGTCTCACAAAGTTGCGGAGGGCCTCACTAGGAAGAGAGAGAGAGAGAGAGAGAGAGAGAGAGAGAACTGAGGCTGGCCGCGAACCCGGATCCTCCGGTCTCCGCCTCCCAAAGTACTGGGATTACAAGCGTGCGCCACCACGCCCGGCCTGATTTTCTTCCAAGACTAGATGGGAAGCAAATGTGAGAGGGCTTGAACCAAATGAAACGTTAGGCTGGTTCAGGTGCAACTTGAAGTATTGTGCTTTGTTTGTTTTTGAGTTTTGCTAGTTTAAGCCTTCAAATACATGCCCACATTTGTTTCTAACAAACTGACTTATTAGGTATATTTTAGTTTTTGTTTTAGTTGGAGTGTGTTACTAAAAAAAGAAAAGAAAAAGAAAAACAACACAAAACAGTGAGGTTGCATTCCACTCCCCAGAGGCAAATATTTTTGAATATTTTAGTTATTTTTCTTTGTGGTTATCTTCATATTTCTAAATAATATGTTTAAATTGTTATATCTTTGTGGGAGGTATGGTACTAGGGATTGAACCCAGGGGCATTCGACCTCTAAGCTACACCCTAGCCCTATTTTATTTTTTATTTTGAAGCAGGGTCCAGCTAAGTTGCTGAGGCTGGCCTCAAACCTGCGATCCTCCTGTCTCAGCCTGCTCCTGTAAGCCCCAGTACTAGAATTACAGGCATGTGCCACCATATCCAGATTAAACTGCTATATCTTGATTCATTGATTCTAGACATTAAATATTGATTTACCATAGTATTTTGGTGAGAATTTAGCTCATTTACATACTCTCTCTACCTCAACTCCCATTTTCCAACATAACTATGCACCATATTTTCTTTTCTATTTTTTTTTTTTTTTTTTTTTTTTGCGGTACCGGGGATTGAACCCAGGGGCGTTCTACCTCTGCGCTATACCCTGGCCCTATTTTTTTATACTTTATTTTGAAACCGGGTCTCACGAAGTTGCGGAGGGCCTCACTAGGTAGAGAGAAAGAGAGAGAGCAAGAGCTGAGGCTGGCTGCGAACCCGGATCCTCCGGTCTCCGCCTCCCAAAGTACTGGGATTACAAGCGTGCGCCACCACGCCTGGCCCATATTTTCTTTTCTAATTAAAGCAATACTAAGAGTTTATATTAACTGGACGTTAATATCATTCATTAGTGAGTAAAGTGATTATGACTACCTCTCCTTTTTGTGCATTTTTTTTTTTTGAGTCAACAAGTGTTCCTACACAGAATTTGCTGAGATGTTGTTGTTATTGTTGCTCTGGTACTAGCCCTTACCATGACCTTTAAGAGCAGCAATTCAATTCAGCTTTCCATAGGGTGAAACCAATCAGAACGTAATTTCTTCCTGGAGCCCTCCATTCTCCCCTTCTAGCCTGTGCTGGTTGCTCTCTAGGTCTAATGTACAGCTGTCATCCTTGGGTTTTCCTTCACATCATCCCGGGAATTTCCTATTCATATCTTCTGTTTCCAGAATCCCATGTCTCCTCTTTGTCAATTTAGTTCTTCATTGTGATGGAGAGCATCCTCCTACAGCTTCCTGAGAAAAGGCAAATGGGTAAGAAAGGAAGCTGAGGGGCCTCACCATTCAAAATGCACATTTTAACTTAACCTCCCCTATTTTCAGTCCAGCAACTGACTCCTTGCCCCACTTCCTCGGTTTTAACTTCTGGCTTTTATCTTAACTGAGATCATTGGACCACGCCCCAAGAATTTCTGGTTCAACGGGTCTGGGATAGGGTCTGATGCTCCTGGTTTGGGGACTGTACTTTGAGAACCACTGCTTTTAAAATATAATTGAGCCAAAATCTCCCCTACCTATTCCATCAGACTATCAAGGCAAAGTAGACACTGTATCCTTTCCTTCTCCCATTCTCTAACCAAACTGCAGGAAGCAGTTCAGAATGCATTCAGCTGCAACTAACAACAAACCTACCACTGGCTAATGCAAACCTACCACCACTGGCTAATGCAGATAAAGTAACTATCTGGTAGTGGGCAATTCAAGTACAATATAATATCTAGAGGACATTATGAAGGCCCCAGGTTCCTGCTAAATTTCTGCTCTGCCAGTGGTATACTACTCTGTTTAGGAACTAGCTCTCTAGAAGGAAGAGAAAAGCCATGATCTGTAGCATTTGCCAGTTTCTAGGGTGTAAATATTCCCACTCTGGTGATATGTCACTAAAGATAGAGTTAGGAAGAGGTGTACACAATACCAGCTCCAGCTGTAGCTCTTATTCTCTAGGGTATAGTTTTGTGTTTTGTTTTTTGTGGTCCTGGGGATTGAATCTAGGGGCTACCTCTGAGATACACCCCCAGCCCTATGTTTATGTTTTGTTTTTAAACAGGGTCTCGCTAAGTTGCTGAGGGCCTTGCTAAGTTGCTGAGGCTGGCCTCAAACCTGAGATCCTCCTGTCTCAGCCTCCCAAGTACTTGGATTACAGGCATGTACCACTACGCCCGACTAGCATATAGTTTTTATTCTCAAGCTCTTCACTTATCCTCTCAAGATGGCTACAAAAGTTCTTGTTATTAGGTAAACCAAAACTTGCCCATAAGTCTCACCCACCAAATTATTGCTATTGTCTTACTCACCAAAGACGGAAGATGGCTTGTTAGCTGGGAGATGATTAAAGGACCATAGGTTATAGCTAGGGATTGGTCACCTAACAAATAGTGTCTTGCTCCACTGTCCTGTTATGACTTTGCCCTTCAAAGTTGTTCTGAATTTCTTTTTTCAGTGCTGGGGATAGAACCCAGGGCCTTATGTATATTGGGCATGCCCTCTACTACTAAGCTACATTCCCAGCCCAGATTACTCTTAATTTAAATCCTATTCCAATTATAATAAGTCAGAGCATTGGGGAAAAGACACAGTGATATGCCTTGGTTTAGATTCTTCCCAGAAGTAGCCTTGGGTTACACATCACCTTGGAATAGCATAGTTACAGGATAGTTACAAGCAGTATATTTTATGGCAGTACAGTTAAGCTGAGCCAGGGCAGGGAGGTGTGCCTGATTTGACAATCAGCATTCTGAAGACCTGGTGAGCTTTTTCAGGTTGGTGACACATTGCTAACATGGCTCAGGGTGTGGAAGCTGAGCATGACTGAAGATTGTCCAGGGGGAAAAAAAAAGCCATTTTCCTTTTCAGATGATCCCTTTTCACTCTATCTAGCTGAAATGAAAATTGTGTTATTCTACAACACAGTAGGCCAACAGCAAACCTACCGGCAGGACTTAGGTAAACAAACTCCTGGCATCTTCCTTAAAAAAGTCAGACATCCTTCCCTTTGTTCCAGAGCCCATATGAAAGGTCTGAGACTCTACATGTGGCATCCGGCGATCATCCAGAAGCAGAAAGAACACCTGGACTGAAGTTCACTAGAACAGGTTCTAATCTCATTCTCTCCATTACTAGCTCTGTGACCTTGAACCAGTCATGTCTCCTCTCTCCGCTTCAGTTTGCCCATCCGTAATTGAAGGGGTTGAACTGTGCCTTTGTCTATGAGTCGTCTGAGTGCTAAATAGGAAAAGCAGCTGAACATTTTTAGGTGGCTGAAATGGATAAAAATTAGATTTCAACCTCACTGCTGTTATTATTCAATGTCTACCTAATCAGACCTCTCTTTCATTCCAAATTAATCTGTAATGGTTTAAATTGTAACTTACAGTTTGCAAAGTGCTTGCTGCTACATTTCCCCCACTTTATCCCTTCAGAGTTTGAGGTAAGTAGGGCAGGCATTATTATCTCATTATTTTCCTCATACATACAACTCTCACCTAAGATCCCCTCTGTACAGCCACAGTACTCAAAGCAGGGCCATGGACCACTTGCATTAAGGCCTCTAAAGGACACTTATTAAAAATCCTTCTTCCTGCACCCTATTTCACACCAACCAAATCAAAATCTATGAGTCTGATACCCTGGGATTTGTTTGCATTTTTGACCAAACACTTCCAAGTTATTTTTATATACCCAAAGTCTGAGCATCACTAGTTTATAGAGAAAGGGTAAAAGGAGCTAACTTCCAAGGCCCTAAAATGTATCAGGTAATATACTAGCTGCTTTATATGTATGTCCTTTCATTCAATCCTCATAACAACTCAGTGAAGTATATACTGTTTAAATACACTTTTTATTTTGGAGTACTTTTAGATTTATGGAAAAGTTACAGATAGCACTGATAATATATCCTTCACCCAGACAGTTGTCCTTATTGTTATTATCTTGCATTCCTGTGGTTAGTCAAAATTAAGAAACCAACATTGATACAATACTGTTAGTTAATCTCTAAATTTTATTCATACTCTACCAGTTTTTTAATGGTATCTTTTTTTCTCTTAGAGGATTTAGTCCAGTATTCTATATTGCAGTTCCCTTAGTTTCCTCTGGCCTCTGACAGTTTCTTAATCTTTCTTTTTTTTGGGGGGGGGGTGTTTTTTATTTATATATTTTTTATTGGTGCATTGTAATCATACATCTTGATGGGTTTCAGGGTGGTAGAAGTATATATGCACACACTGGTCAATTGGCCTTCCCCCAATTCCCACCCCCATTCCCTCCCCCTTCCCTCCTTCTCATGCTCAGCATAGTAGTTGACTTTGATATATTTGTGTATGTACATCCTGTGCATTAGGGTTTTTCCCTCTTCCCCCTTCCCATCTCCCTCAGTTAGGTCACCTTTACTCATCTAAGGTTTTCTTCATCTTTATCTGGAGTCCGTTCTATGCCCTATTCTCCCTAGCTTCCGCATATTAGGGAAAACATCCGACTTTTCACTTTTTGTGACTGAGTAATCTCACTTAGCATAATGTTTTCTAATTCCATCCATTTCCCTGCAAATGATGTAATTTTGTTCTTTATGGCTGCATAAAATTCCACTGTGTACATATCCCATAGTTTTATAATCCATTCATCTGTTGATGGACATTTTGGCTGGTTCCATAGTTCAGCAATTGTGAATTGTGCAACTATAAACATAGATATGCATGCCTTAGTCTGGTAATTTGATTCCCATTCTTTTGGGTAGATACCTAGAAGTGGTATTGCTGGGTCATATGGTAGGTTCATTCCCAGTCTTCTGAGGATCCTCCACACTGTTTTCCAAAGTGGTTGCACTAATTTGCAATCCCACCAACAGTGTATTAGAGTTCCTACTTCTCCACATCCTCGCCAGCATTTGTTATTCTTTGTGTTTTTAATGATTGCCATTCTAATTGGGGTTAGGTAAAAATCTCAGGGTAGTTTTGATTTGCATCTCTCTGATTGCTAATGATGTTGAACATTTTTTCATACATTTATTGGCCATTTGTATTTCTTCTTTTGTGAAGTACTTATTTAGTTCACTTGCCCATTTTTTGATTGGGTTGTTTGTTTTTTTAACAGTGAGTTTCTTGAGTTCTCTGTATATTCTAGATATTAGTCCTCCATCAGAGGAGTACCTGGCAAAAATCTTCTCCCATTCTGTCAGCTCCCTGTTGAGGTTCTTGATAGTTTCCTTTGCTGTAGTTTTCTTTTCTTGAGCTGTCTTTATTTGGTTTTGGTATTAGTGTGATGTTGGCTTCATCGAATGTATTGGGGAGAGTCCTGTTTCTTTCTATTTCATGGAATAGATTGAGGAGTATTTGGATTATTTCTTCTATAAAGGTTTTATAAAATTCACCTGGGAAACCATTTGGACCTGGGCTTTTCTTTGATGGTAGGCTCTTTATTACTGCTTCAATCTCGTTGATTGCTATTAGTCAATTTAAATTTTCTATATCTTCTTGATTAAACTTAGGAACATTGTACGTGTCTAGAAATTTGTCAATTTCTTCTAGGTTTTCCATTTTGTTGGATTATAGTTTTTTAAAGTAGTTTCTGATAATCCTCCGGATTTCCACACTGTCATTGGTAATATCACCTTTTTCAGCTCTTATTTTAGTAATTTGGGGTGATTCTTCCTTTTGGTTAGGTTGGCTAGTGGTTTATCTATCTTGTTTATTTTTTCAAGGAACCAGCTTTTGGTTTTGTTGAATTTTTGTATTTTTTTATTCTCTACTTCATTGATTTCTGCTCTGATTTTAATAATTTCCTGTCTTCAACTGGCTTTGGGGTTAGACTGTTCCTGTTTTTCAAGGGCTTTGAGGTGTGTCATTAGGTTATTTATTTGGTTATTTATTTGGTGATTTTCTGTACTTATGTGAGCACTCAGTGCTATGAGTGCTCTTAATACTGCCTTCACAGTGTCCCAGAGATTTTGATATGTTGTGTCTCTGTTTTCATTTGTTTCTAGGAATTTCTTAATTTCTCCCCTTATTTCTTCTGTGACCCATTCCTCATTCAGCAGTGTGGTATTCAGTCTCCACATGTTTATGAGATTTTTCTGGTTCTTCTTATAGTTGATTTCTAGTTTCATTCTATTAGGGTCTGAAAAGACACATGGGATTATATCACATTTTTTGAACTTGCTATTACTCATTTTGTGGCCTAGGATATGGTCTATTTTTAGAGAAGATTCCATGAGCAGTTGAAAAAAATGTGAATTCAGCTGTAGTTGGGTGGAATATTCTGTGTGTGTCTAGTAGGTCCATTTGGTTTATGGTGTTACTTAGGTCTGAGGCATCTTTACTGACCTTTTATCTTGAAGATCGATCTAGTGGTGTGAGAGGGGTGTTGAAGTCTCCCAATATTATTGTATTGGGATCTATGTGTGACTTAATGTCACGAAGAGTTTCTTTCATGAAAGTGGTTGCACCTATGTTTGGGGCATAAACGTTGACTATCATTATATCCTCTTGCTGGATTGTTCCTTTTACCAGTAAGAAATGACCTGCTTTGCCTCTTCTGATAAGTTTAGGTTTGAAGTCTAATTTGTCTGATATCATACTTGCTACTCCTGCTTGTTTTCAAGTTCCATTAGCATGGATTACCTTGCTCCATCTCTTCACCTTTAGTTTGTGAGTATCTTTACTTGTAAGATGTGTTTTTTGCAGGCAGCATATAGATGGATTGTGATTTTTAATCCATTTTGCCACCTTATATCTTTCGAATGGGGAGTTGAGGCCATTTATATTCAGCGTGATTATTGAGAGATGAGTTTTAATTCCTAACATTTGAGTTTTAATTTCTGTTTGAGGTAGTGTTTGTTCTTCTTTGCCTAGTTGTTTGATGGAAATCATTGTTTCTGTGGTTCTGGCATTTCTTTATTATTATTTCTTCTTTGTAATTAATCTTTTTGAGTATTTTCTCTAGTGCTGGTTTGGAAGACATAAAGTCTTTTAGCTTCTGTTTGTTGTGGAAGGTTTTTATTTCCCTGTCAAACTTGATAGATATCTTTGCTGGGTAGATAAATCTTGGCTGGAAGTTGTTTTCTTTCAGAGTTTGGAATATGTTGCTCCATGCCCTCCTGGCTTTCACGACTTGGTTTGGAAGGTCAGGAGTGATTCTTATTGGTTGGCCTCTGAATGTTACTTGGACTTTTACTCTCATTGCCTTTAAGATTCTCTCCTTGGCCTCTACATCAGTCAATTTGATTATTATGTGGCGTAGTAAACTTCTTCTCTGATCTTGTCTATTAGGGGTTCTATATGTTTCCTGTACCTGTGTGTTGACTTCTTTTTCTGTTTGGAAAATTTCCTAATATTACTTCTCTGAAAAGATTAGTGATTCCTTTGGTTTCAGCTTCTATTCCCTCTTCTATGCCTATTATTCTTAGGTTTGCTCTTTTAAGATTGGCCAAGATCTCTTCAATGTCCAATTCATGCTGTCAAATTGTTTTTTCTAAATTATATACTATGCGTTCATTTTTCGAGAGGTCATATTCTAAGAGTGAGAGTCTGTTTTCCATGTGGCCTAGTCTATTGTTGATAGTTTGTATTGATGCCTTCATTTCGATTATTGCATCCTTCACTTCCTTCAGAGCCTCTTTTTGATTCCTGTTCAGGGTATCAGATTCTTTGTTTATTTGATCCTTCATTCTTTCAGGCTCTCTCTGAATTCTTTTCAGAAATCCTGTATCATTTCTACTATTAAAGTCCTGAATTGTCCTTCTGGCAATCTTTGTACTTCTGTGTCAGCAGGTTCTGTTGTTGTGGAGTTGTGGGAGCTCATTGTTTCTTTGCTATTCTTCTCATGATTTCAGATTTCTTAAGTTTATCTCTTTGTTGCTTTTGGTAGCTCCTCTCTCACTCTGTAGTTTTCCTATGTCTAATCTCTCTCCCTTTATAGTATCTTATTCTGGAGGTAAATATTTGCTACTAGGTGAGCCTTACAGGTGAATAGCCTTTACTGAATGGTTATTCTCACTTGCTCGGTATAATGTCCATTTGCAGGTCTAATTCTTGGTCTCCTTCAGAGGCACCCTTTCCTGGTGCTTCTCACTGCCTGTGCATGCACCCAGTGCTGCTAGTGCCCCTCTCACTTCAAGCATGGGTCTCCACATTCTCCACTGGGGCTGTCCCTATGTATCTCTCTGTCTACACATATGGAAGGTGTCACCAGCATGGGACCCTGGGCTTGTGTCTCTCTTTGCCCACAGAAGCGGTGGATGTTGCTTTGACCCAACTCTGTGCAAACATGGAATTCCGCATTTTCTACAGAGAATGCTGGGTTGGTTTAATTCTTCCCCCAGGTACCACAACTGTGTCCTGTGGCAAATCCCGGGAACCCTGCAAGGGCGCTGTGACCTGCAGGCTGTAGCTCTGTCATGCCCAAATGTCACTGGGGACTGTCTATCCATCCACATATCTACTGCATCTTACAGCTGACCCCTCTCCCACCTCCACAGGGGTGATCCACAAAGTCTCAGACCCTGCAAGTCTATTACTTGTTAGGCGAGTCCCTGTGGCCACGCTGTGTGGTCTCCCCCTGGGGCAGCTTGTTGACTTAGTCTCGAGTGCTGCTCTTAATCTCTGGGGGAGGGGGTGGGCTCAGCTGCATTGCCACAGGTTCTGGTCAGGCTTCCGGGCATTCGGGTCTCTGTTGAGCATGGAGTGAATTGCTGCTTACTTTTGTTGCTGATGATCTACAGTTGCTGGCTTTACAACAGGTTGCTGGCTTCTTTGTTGGTGGCCTGCAGAAGCCACAATGTCAGTAGCCGCTGGCGTGGTCTGCCAAATGGCACTGCCACCGCTTCCGCCGATGCCACAGTTCAGGCCTCTGTCCAGCATGGAGTGAGTTGCTGCTTGCTTTTGTTGCTGCTGATCTGCGGTTGCTGGATTTATAACAGGTCGCTGGTTTCTTTGTTGGCAGGCACGTGGAAGCTACAATGCCGGGAGCCGCCAGCACAGTCCGGCCAAGATGGTGCCACCGCCATTCCCTAGGCAAGGGGCTTGGACCTTTTTACTGTCCTATTTTGTCTTCTTGCTTTGATTCCATCATGTTTCAAATTTTTCATTGTTTAGTTCAATTTTTTGTTGCTTTTCTTCTTCTGTTGAGAAGCTGCCTTCACAGCAATTGAAATCTAGGTCTCAGAGAGATTGTAATGTGGTGTCTCCCTCAGTCACAATCTTGGAATCTTGGCTCTTAGTCTTTCCTTGTTTTTTTTTTTTTTTTACATTCTTGAAAGTTTTGAAGAGTCCTGGTCAAATATTTTGTAGAATGTTCCTCAATTTGGGTTCATCTGATGTTTTTCTCATGATTAGACTGGGAATCTGGGCTTTTGGCAAGAATACCAGAATGTGGATGTGCCTTTCTCATCACATAATATTAGGGGATACATGATATTCATGTGAAGTCACTAGGTGATCTTAATAAAGTATCCATTTGTAATCCTAATTCAACCAAGTAGGAGACAGAAGCTTATCAAGACTGTGTTCCAAAACTGCTCGGTTATAGAACCAAGGTAAAGTCTAATTTCTTTTCTCTGCCATTTTCGTTACAAGTAATCATTCCAGTTTTATCTTCTGTGCCCCCCATAAAAACCTCCATTTCAGCTCAACTTTCCATTCCCATATGTTGTTTATACTCCGCTCAACCCCTCAAGTTTTCCAAGTTTCTTAGTTTGCAGCTCAAATCCAAACTGCACTCTGAAATCCTGCATGCTACCTACAAACACACTCTTCTTTCATGACATTCTAAAGGGTTTACTGTCTGTTCCTCTAATTGTTCACTCTACACATCTTGTCTTAACGTCTGTCTTTCTAAGCTATAATGGAATAATAGTGAAAAGAGATCATCTGCATGTGAATTCACTTGCTCCCAGTAAATGACCTTGCAATCTTACCCTTTGGTGTCTTACTTTCTTAAGTCTCCCACCCTGTAGCCAGACAAATGTTTCTAAATTGCAAATCTAATTACACCATTGCCTTGCTTAACACTTTTCAGTGACTCCTCATTATTTACAAAATAAAGCCCAAATGTCTGATCATAACGTATGAGGCCCTCGTGATCTGAGCCCTGTCATTATTTCATTTTATCTCTAGCCATCACCTCACACTCCACTTCACAATTTCACTGCACTCTGCAGCTCAGTCAGGATGAACCATTGGTGATTTCTAAGTGGCTTGTGAGCCCTCTGGGCCCTACACCTCTGCACATGCTCTGTTATCAGTGAGGATACCATTACAAAAGACTCCAATTCACTCTGGCTGATACAAGGACAAATATAACATCATCTAACAGGAATTCAAAAGTAGGGAAGGTTTTCCAGCAACTCAACAACATCATCCAAAACCCACAGTCTTTTTTAATCTCTTTGCTTTCCCATCCTCAGAAGACTTTATTTGCCCTGGGTTGGCTCCCTTCATAGTCACAAGATACCTGTGGTAGTTCTAAGCATCCCTTCTATGCAATGCAATGCCTAGAGAAAAAAATTAAAAAATAAAGGCTATCCCTTCCAGTGTTTCCCTCTCACACACACAAAAAAAATTCCTGAAGCCCCTCAGCAGATTTTCTCTTACATCTAATTGGCTAGAACTGGTTCATATTCCACCTCTAAGTTAATCGGACAAGACAAGTAAGCCTACCATAATTGGCTTAAACTAATCAGAACTTACTCCCAAAGAAAGGGATGGGGGCATTCTCCCTTGGGTCATGAAGGGATGATTGTACTTCCTAATAATTGTTTTAAAGATTAAACAGGATAATAGAAAGTCCTCCCCAATACAGTTCCTAATACACAGTGCTATTCTTTGGACTACACTCACCTCCCCTTGTATTTCTAAAATAACATTCTCCCACCCTTCACACATATCTCCTGGCATAATGCTTTGTACGAGTATAGTTGTTTCATCAATGTGTTGATAGTTTCCCTCAATCTAATTTTTTTTAAAAAATATAGTTACACTGTCTTGATTTCCTTTATTCTATTGTCTTAAAGAACATTTTTATAGCATTTCCTAAATTATTGATAGAGCTTTTAGCAGGGCCTGGTGGCTCATGCCTGTAATCCCAGTATTTGGGAGGCTGAGACAAGAGGATAGCAGATTCAAAGCAAGCCTCAGCAACTTAGCAAGGCCCTCAGCAATTTAGTAAGACCCTGTTTCAAAAATAGAAAATAAAATAGGGCTGGGGGTATAGCTCAGAAGTAAAATGCTTCTGGGTTCAATCCCCAGTACCACAAAACAACAAACAAACAAACAAGCAAGAAAAAAAATAGAGCTCTTAAGAAAGGCTTTCCTACAACAATCCAGAAGCTCAGATCTGCATGCTCCCCTCTGGCGACCTTTCACCAGACACCCTTCTGCTTCTCTGCTCCACTCTCTTCTGCATTCTGGGCTTCATTTCAGATCTGTCCTTCTGAGGCATGCCTCCCTCCCCTTCCTAACACTTCTTTGTTGCTAAAAATAGGTGATGTCCCTTCAGAGCAAAAACACTTGGCAAATCAGCTCTTATAGGTACAGCTTTACACTGGTTCTGTGAGATCGGGGGATGGATGGATTCAATATAAGAATCTCACCACCATCTCCTTCTCTCCCTGGACCCCTGCATTCCTCAAAGGAGTTTCCAAAACCCATGTAAAAATAGCAACACCATACTCATCAAAAATGCACAAGATAAAAGATGCTAAGTGAGACTTTGCAGATGCTAAAGAGTAAATAAAACAGCCAGCTCAGAAGATCACCAGGAAATACTGAGGAAACATTTAATTAAAGGTCCCCAGGCCCAACACAACAAACTGGAGCTGTGGGTGACACTAATTTCACAAACACATTTTCCAAGGAAAACTAGAGCAAAAAATATGGTCAATTTCCTCTAGACCGTAATGAGTATCTTTCAGACTTCTCTTATCTATACTGTTTTGGTATGATACTGTCAGCTTGGGTTCTATCTATGTCAGTTCCTTAGATATCCTGTGAAGCTTTGTGACATTAACCCTGAAAGAAGCATCATTATATTACCTAAAATATTATTTTCAGCTATTGGATATTTGACTGTTTTAAGACAGTCTATTTCCTTAAAAGTGAAAATGTTCCAGTAAGTACAATATTTAATCCTTCTTAAAAAATGGTATACATGCAAATTCATGCACTCATGTGGATGGACCCATATTTCCATGATCATCAAGCCATGAATATGTTGCATAACATGTATATATTCACACATGTACGTACTTGAAAATGAATGTGGTTTTACCATTTTGCACCTCTACAGTTCATCTCTAAAGTAGCATTTGTCCTAATTTCTTTGAATGAGAGTAGCAAAACTGCAGCACAAACTAAAATTGCTCAGAGGCCTAAATTAAAAGGTAACTAGCCCAATTTGGTACTCTAATCCTATTCTATTTAATCTATTGACAACTGTGTCAATCTGCTTGTCAACTATTTTCTTCTGATTCTTCTAACCTCAACTCAAAAATCATTCTACCTCCTCTTTGTTCCCTAGAGTCCATGCCAAATCCCTGCCTACTATCCAGTATTTCACACATGTCCTTAGGGCTGCGGTTCTCATAACTTGATTTGTAGGCCTTTGGTTATCTGTCAGAAAGATTCTTTAGGAGTATAAATAGTTCAAAGAGTGAGTCACACAAAATTGAATATGGGGAGAATGGATGAAGAATTAGAAGTATTCTGTAGCAGATTAGTATCATCATAGAATCATGGGGCAGAAAGAATACATCAACATCTCCACAATATTATCATTGATGAGTTATCTAGCTATTAACTTAATATCTCCAGTACTGGGAAACTGAGAGCCATTCCCAAGCACACTTTCCAATCATGACAATCCTGTTTCATGCATCAAGGTCATGTCTGTCTTCCTGGAGTTCCTATAATTCGAATATCCATTATAAGACCATAAAAGTTGTTACTCTATAATGGCTAACCATCGAGCCACTGGCCCCCTGGAAAATCTAATGAAAATGATAGATCCTCTTTATAGAAAACCATGTATGCAAAAAATAATTTTTCTTACAATTTCATGGAATTCACAAGTCCTGTGGGGCCCCTTCATCCATGTACTTCCTGGTAGAGAATCTCTCACTACTGCTTTGTACTGAGTAGAGAAATGGAGGAGAAATAAGCCTTGGTTTCTTCCTTCAGGGAGCCAACTCTAATGGCAAATGCTTATGATACAGTTAATAGCAATAAGACAGTATATGGATAAGTAGTAATTGTGTACTGGGAGACAGGAAATCCCATTATTGACTATACAATAGGATGGAAGCCTTTGCAAATGGCCGCCATATATTCACATTCCATAAATGTGGTACCACATGGTACTCAATAGATGTTTGGCAAATAAGTAAATGGCCTAAAAAATAAAATGTTCCCTGACCCTCCTGAGAAGAAAGTTGAAAAGAACAATAAAATTATTTCATTAGCCTCTAACCTTCTTTAGGAATAGCATTTCCATTCACCTCACTACTTAATCCAAAAATGTCAAAGCATTTCTGAACCCAAAATAAAACTCTATGAGACATGTTTTAGATTAGTTAAGAAAGGTTAAAAAAAAGTACAAGGTTTCATAAGCCAAGCTGCAGAACAGAATCCAGAAGGTTCTCCAAACATATCTTAGGAAGAAAGCACTAGTCCTTCCACTTCAATTTCTTAATAATTATACCTTCCAACAGAATAACTGGACAGCTTTAGGGAAAAGTGATTAATTTTCTTTGAAATCCAGATGTTACCCTGTCTTTTTTATATGAGGGCGACCTCGAAGGCTCCATAAGGAAATGTCATCAAATAAAGCAACAGGAAAAACGTCTTAGCCAGTTCATAATTGTTGCTATTTGCTCCATAAAATTGTTCTGTTATAAACACAAAATATTTTCTTCCAGCTGAGATTGTTGCTCTTTAGTTCTTTATATGTATGTTATGTAGTGTAAGGATGTTATGTTTTTGTTTGGTATAGTTTTTACTGAAGTAAAAGGATCTTACTTTTACAAGACAAACATCTTTCAAGAAGGTCAATGTCTTTTTTCCCAGATAAATCAAAGAATTAAACATAATATAAATAGGGATCAGAAAGTACATATTGGAGCTGGGCATGGTGGCGCACGCTTGTAATCCCAGTACTTTGGGAGGCAGAGACCGGAGGATCCGGGTTAGCTGCCAGCCTCAGCTCTCTCGCTCTCTCTCTCCCTGTCTCTCTCTCTCTCTCTCTCTCTCCTCTCTCTCTCTCTCTCTCTCTCTCTCTCTCTCCTTAGTGA